>NW_021011679.1:0-281384 GCF_003987935.1 Bombyx mandarina | reverse complement strand
GAGACATAAGTAAGGAATGAAGAGTCGTCAGTGCACGTAAATTACGACGCTGGCGAATCGGTAGAAGTTTGAGCTGAGCACGATAGGAAGATATATGATCATATTTACGAAGATTAAAAATAAATCGAATGCAGTTATTAAGAAGACGATCAAGTTTATTAAGAAGGTCTGCATTCAGGTCAAAATAACACACATCACCGTAATCAATTATAGGGAAGATCAAGGCTTTTACCAGCATAGTCTTAGTCGCTGATGGTAGGAAATTCTTGAGGCGATACAGAGCACGAAGAATTACAGAGGTTCTTTGTCCAACGTAAGATTTGTCTTTGGGTGAGAAAAAAAAAAGAAAGATAAATGTGTGTGATTTTTTCTTGCATCAGGATCTATTTGAATCCAAATAAAAGAAGGTAATCAGAGAAACATTAAACCTGTTGTGGATTAATGAGTAAATTGTTTTTTTTTTATTATTACTCACAAATACATTTTGAAATTATTTTAGTGAGGCTTTTTCACGAATATTTGCCTTTTTTTTGCTTATATGGTTGGACAAGCTCACAGCCCACCTGGTGTTAAGTGGTTACTGGAGCCCATAGACATCTACAACATAAATGCACCTCAATTACTCAACGATAGGTTCTGAAAACCGGCGAGGAATCTGCAATTCGTGAAGGTAAGACGAAATCAAATATGAGTTAAGCAATAAGCATTTATGAGAATGAAAAACAAAAGAGTGCATAATATGTACTGTCAACTCTAGGCAACGCTCGTGTTATGATCATTTTCATTTACAAATTCATAATCATAATTATATTCATGTTTTAAAGTTTTCTTTATCTTGTTGACTCTTGTTCCTGGGAATATAACGTAAATTTAATATCTTGCGCAATTATTGTACAATGATTGTAGGTACTTCAAATTTAAGGAAACGAATGTATGTATGTATGTGCGTGTGTGTGTGTGTGTGTGTGTGTGTGTGTGTGTGTGTGTGTGTGTGTGTGTGTGTGTGTGTGTGTGTGTGTGTGTGTAAATATATGGTTTTGCATCTTTTGTATGTATGTATTATTGTATGTAATGTTTACTGTATGCACTAAGTTTGTGTTCCTAATTCCTCTTTCCTTCTGCGGGCCTACTGAAAGAGATTTCAACATGAAATAAGTAGTGCCCTTGTACTCTGTATGCTTATTTTCGTATTTCTTCTAACAGCTGTGTGTACAGAATATTTTAGTATATAAATACTTACGAAGTCGTCGTGGCCTAAAGGATAAGACGTCCGGTGCATTCGTATCGAGCGATGCAACGGTGTTCGAATCCCGCAGGCGGGTACCAATTTTTCTCATGAAATACGTACTTAACAAGTGTTCACGATTGACTTCCACGGTGAAGGAATAACATCGTGTAATAAAAATCAAACCCGCAAAATTATAATTTGCGTAATAATTACTGGTGGTAGGACCTCTTGTGAGTCCGCACGGGTAGGTACCACCACCCCGCCTATTTCTGCCGTGAAACAGTAATGCGTTTCGGTTTGAAGGGTGGGGTAGCCGTTGTAACTATACTGAGACCTTAGAACTTATATCTCAAGGTGGGTGGCGCATTTACGTCGTAGATGTCTATGGGCTCCAGTAACCACTTAACACCAGGTGGGCTGAGAGCTCGTCCACGCATCTAAGAAAAAAAAAAAAAAAAAAAAATTACGTTCATTAATTTGTTGGAAACAAGATGATAACTTATATTCTTAAACCATTCATCTGATTATGATGAGCCTCGGCAAGAGTTGTTGGCACTTCAGGTATAGTATCTTTCCGAATACTAAGATAAGATAAGTAATGTACATTTAGTTGCATCAATTAATAATAATATTGACTTAGCAAGTTCCCAAGCATAAATTACAAAATTTAAGCAACAAAAAAAAATTAAACAGTATATACTGTGTATGATATTATAATAATATGTTTAATTAACGGATCAGAAAGACGCTTTCTCGTGTACACGCATTAAATTGGAAATTAAAAAAATTTACCTTTAAAAAATTCTTAAAAAAAATCGTAGTGGACCATCAAAAGCCTTGTCGAATGCAAATCAAAAATACATAATTTATCTTAAAAGTCGATCCGGCGGTTGAGGAGTTCATTCAGATATACTATGCGCTGAGAATAATTATATAACTATTTGTATAAAAATATATCTTTATATATATTTTTAAGCTATTGCATAGCTTCTATCGCGAGCCTTGAGCACGGCGACTGAATCAATAAATTTCGTAACGAAAATAACCTGACACCCCCACTACGCCTACTATGTAGCTCGCGTTCAACACATTCACACGTTGCGCTTGTGTAGTGTTTGTGAATAAGCGCGCGGCGTGACGTCGCACTGCCGCATGCACATCATGAAAAGTCTGCCCATCTCTCCCTCGCACGGTCTAGGTTATGAGTGTGAAGGGGACAGTTAATGTTTTGCTTTTGTTAATGTTTATAAATATAGCGTGGTCTTATTTTATTGTTGTTTTAATATTAAATTATTATTGTCGATTTATAATTGCATAAGTTGATAAAAAATGCTATGCAATAGCTTTACCGCGGCAGTCTCCGAGTGCCACACGTCTTTTTTTTTCTGTGCTTGTGTTTGTCACTGAACTCCTCCTAAGCGGCTGGACCGATTTTACTGAAATTTTCTGTGTACTTTCAGGTGGATTCAGATTTACAAATCATCCAGGCAGATAGCTCTGCCGTTGGTATCTAGGTTATTTATCTTTCCTAGAAAGAATTTATATGGCAAAAAAACGTCTGCCGGGCCAGCTCGTATGTATGTAAAAATATCGGATGCGTGTATTCCATACTATAAGCGACATTCACAGCGCAGCGTGTCCTGGTTTCGTTACTATAAAATCGATGCCTCCAATGAACACTACTTTAACTCAAAAATTTGAAATTTTCGTTTGTCACGCAAATCGCTTCACTATTTTAAAAGTATTACAAATCATTATTGATGGGGTTCGAGGCAAGAGTAAATAAGCTAGTTACACAAAAAAAATCATAAATATATCTGCAATAATAAAGATTTTATCAACTTTTTTCGTTTAAACGCTCCTCCTGTAAACCTACGAATTTGGAGTTAGTGTAGTTGTTAGGGAACCGACTAAAATTCCCTTGTCCTAATCCACGCCATCTATCGGTATAATGAAGAATTGTAACGCGCCCCCTAGCGGGCGAATAAAAGAACTGAGTCGACGTTTTCGCACCGCGCGCGCATTATTAAAAAGAGTCTATTTAATTCAAAAATACTGTTTTTCGCAAATTTTGCTATTCAACTTGTGCGCGTGTCCGTGTGTCTTAAACTCCAGCATCCAGAACAGTGCCCCGGGGACAGAAGACCACAAAATATATCAAGCAAGCCTTTGTGAGTACCTTCCCCCTTTTTAGTCGGTTTAGTTTTCTGGGCAATAAATTTAATTCAACAAAACTTGTTCACACAACATTGTTCATTGGAGGCATCGAGATATTTATGAACCGTTGAAATTATTTACATGATAACCAAAGTCGAATCAACGTACAGAAAGCAATTACAGAGCAAACAATAACTCGAGAGTTTCAATCAGAGCTCACAACCCTACTACAAATATAATCGTGACCTATATAACAGAAGTTTATATTGGAATCATTGTTTCAAAAAACAATAGAAATAATTAATGCGAATCTTCATTGTTTTAGGCGACAAATTCGTTTGTGTTTTGCTGTTTGAATACTATTCGATCTTAATGTGATGTTATTTAGTAGGCATATGTGCCTTTCGTGCGATGTGTAAAGGTTTTATGGTCTTTACATATGACGTGGTATGAATGAATCTATGAACACCAAGAGCAACCTACGCACACTAGTGTTTTCAATATTCATATACGGAGCAGAGACATGTACTATAAAGAAAGCTGACCGCAATCGGATTAATGCCTTCGAAATGTGGTGCTGGAGGAGGATGTTGGGTATTCCCTGGACCGCACGCCGCACCAATGTATTCATCGTAGCTCAGTTGAAGATCCGGACTAGACTCTCCACCATTTGCCTGCGAAGGATTCTTGAATACTTTGGCCACATCGCAAGGAAAGACGGTGACAACTTGGAGAAATTGGTGGTCACTGGAAAGGTCGAGGGCAAGCGACCAAGAGGCAGGAACCCGACCCGTTGGACGGACCAGATTCGTGCAGCCCTGGATACCACAGTGCACGATGCTCTGCACTCAGCTGCAGATAGGAACAGATGGCGGTGCATAATAAAAAACAAACTGTTTCAAGGCCATGACCACGACCCTCAGTAATGAAGAAACCGACGCAAGGAGGAGGTATAAATTTGAAGATACCAAGGAACGGGATATGGCAGTCTTGTGCTCCGTTTATTTTTTTATTGATTAGATGGGTGGACGAGCTCACCGGGTGTTAAGTGGTTACAAGCCCATGGACATCTACAACGTAAATGCGCCACCCACCTTGAGATATAAGTTCTAAGATCTCAGTATAGTTACAACGGCTGCCCCACCCTTCGAACCGTGGTCTAATTTTAAATTATCCCACTCATCAAGCCGGAACGCATGCTGGCAAAAATAGGCAGAGTATTGATACCTAGGCGTGTGGGCTTACAGTACACCTTACAACTAGTAAATGAACTTAAGCAATTAATAATAAATTCAGAAAAGAGATAGTACAGCCGCTCTACCAATGAAATTAATTCCATAATAATATTTCTCAAGTTTTCCAGAGCATTCACGCTGCAATCTCCATAGACCATTACCAATCAACTACATGAGAGATCTTAGCACTTTGACTCATTTAAGTCAATCAAGACCCTTCAGAGTTAACGACCGTTGTCATTAGACCCATTAGGGTAAGATGGCCGCTGTATTCGTGGTGTGAACATGCAAAATTAGTAATTAGAATGTCTAATTACTAATTTTGTGTTATTACTAATGATATTATACTGCCGTATAGCTAGTCTAGTCAGACTAAGCAGTTGTGGTTTCCGATCTGTGAGTCAGCCGGTATGCATGTTTAAGACTTCAATAACATTTTTTTTTTATTGCGTAGATAGGTGAACGAGCTCACAGCCCACCCGGTGTTAAGTGGTTACTGGAGCCCATAGACATCTAAAACGTAAATGCGCCACCCACCTTCATTACTGCTTCACGGTAGAAATAGGTAAGGCGATGGTACCTACCCGCGCGGACTCACAAGAGGTCCTACCACCAGTAAAAATTCAAATTCATTGTATATGTCAGAATTCACGCTGCGAACGAAATTTGATATTATTAGCACATTCAGCCCTTAATAGGGCATAACATTCTGGAATGTACACACAAAAAAAAATGATTAAACCTTTTAGTGCTGAGCTTATTTTCACATATTTTGCGGTAATTGCTAAAAGAAGGCTTTTGTAGGCAGCGGCTTGGCTCTGCCCCTGGCATTGCTGAAGTCCATGGGCGACGGTAACCACTCACCATCAGGTGGGCCGTATGCTCGTCTGCCTACAAAGGCAATAAAAAAAAAAAAAAAAAGATTTTTGAAAAAGAAAGTACCTAATAAAAAACTGTAGCTTAAGTAAGAATACCAAAATCAATGCTAAATTCAAAGCAAAATAATTTTAAATGGTTATTTATAAATGTTATTAACTTATTAAAAACGTTATAAATGTTCATGCGTTCATGCAGGTCGATACCTAATACCTTTAGTCAAACTGCGCAAATAGTCGGTTTTCCGACGCTCTCATTTTATACGCATTAATAAACAGTCGATTTATCGACGGTTCGCGCTCAAGGGGTTAAGGCATCGTTTTAATTCGTTATCATTCATGAATATTTGCCAGGCTAAATAATAATGACCCAATACATGTGTTTCATTATTCTCGACTGGAGCACATTACGGACCTACGTCATAAGTTTTTCGTCAATCTTCGCTCGACACGAAACAGTCTACAACTCATTAAAACTTTTAGAAATCTCTCAAGATTTACATGAAGTTAGACATTGTCATTAAAGATCTTCATTTGATTTATGTTTTTAATCACTTCTTCTAGAATCTACCTGCTCGAAATTCGATAGTAATACTGTAAATTAATTAGAAAAATTCACAAGAATACTACTACCAAAGAGGGATGGTAGAGAAACTGTATACCCCTATTTTGGAACAATACAAGTAAATTTAGGACTTATTATAATAATATGTGTATTGCTAGTATAGTATATTTTTATTTACAAGTACCACCGTTTAGTTTGACTCTTTCTTGAAATCTTGTATTTGAGTTTGATCAGTTCACTGGTGGTAGGACCTCTTGGGAGTCCGCACGGGTAGGTACCACCACCCCGCCTATTTCCGCCGTGAAGCAGTGATGCGTTTCGGTTCGAAGGGTGGGGTAGCCGTTGTAACTATACTGAGACCTTAGAACTTATATCTCGAGGTGGGTGGCGCATTTACGTTGTAGATGTCTATGGGCTCCAGTAACCACTTAACATCAGGTGGGCTGTGAGCTCGTCCATCCATCTAAGCAATAAAAAAAAAACTTTTGTTATTGCTTAAAGTCTGTAGTCAAATTGAGAAAAAAAAAAAAAAAAGTGAGAAAGTCTTTACCGAATAAAACTTTAAATCTTGAGAGTCCATTTCAGCGTAACATTAACAAGTAGGTGAGCTCACGAGGCTTAAATCTGACGAAGTTACTAACACTAACCCTACCGAGAGCAGTGCTTCGCAGAATCTATCACCGGATCGGAAACGCGACCCACTGAGAAGATCCGGTGAGAAACTCAGTGGGCTGTGTCTATGGATTAAGTAACACCGACCCCTTCGTTGCATGCGACGGGTTCAACGAGAACGATAACCGGCGCTTGAGGTATCTAAAAGCACTAGTCGATCGGGAAGATCCGAAATGACGTGTTTTGGGCGATGTCGACTCTTTACCATTCGGTTCGCAGAACCGAGAATGAATTCCCACTATTATAACCATGCTGCACAGCCGAGCACTCACATGTGGACACATAACATTCAATTAGGGGGCATTCGCAACAATACCCTCTCATATCCATGCAAAATAATACCATATTGAATGAACACAAATACCATATTCAAAATGAAAGTAAACACGCAATGAATCAGCATTAGCGTTATGTAAACATCAGTAATGCTACGTCCATTTGGTCCGTAGCCAGCGCAGTGTGTCAGCGACGGTCGTGCTTAATGAACGAAAATCGTGTACTAATGTATGAGAGACATTCAATGAGCCAACAAACGGACGTTTTGAATTGCATCCACATTTGTTGTTAGTGTTTATAATTGGTACCTATAAACTTTATTCATCTACCAGCTGTACCCGTCCGCTTCGCTGGGCATTTAAAATTAACATTATTATTTCTCACCCTCACAAAGATTCTTATCATGAACGCCCCCGCTGCTAGTGTTATATTTGCCTATCCATTAAGGACAGGTATTTTCTACATGGATACCAAGTTTCAAGTCAATCGGATGCATGGTTCAGTAGTTATAACGGAACATCCGTAAAAACCACTGTAGATTTATATATTAGTATAGATATTCAAACCGTGTCCACGCAATGCCAAGTGTAGGTCTCTTTGAATGCGGCCCCTTCTTTTCGGTCCCTTGTCTTTCACATCCAGTTCCTGCCAGCCAATTTGACCAGGCCATCGGTCCACCTCATTGGGTGTCTGCCCACTGTTACGCCAGTAAGAGTAACGCCATCTATCGCCAAATAGCCGAACGAATATAGAAGGATCTAGGAGCATCTAGAACGCTCGATAAGTACAACGGCATCTATTGTTAGATAGCGGAAACACACATCGACTGTACTCGACTTGTGAGGAATGTTCTCGACGATTCTAGTTACAATACAGTGTTAATTTGTAATTCTGTAGAATTTTTATCCTGAACCCCAGCGCGTAACACCACGATACGATGTCCCGTACAAAATTTTCACTCTAGTATTTTGGTGCCCCACCGATTGTCAGTGCGACGGCATATGCGGCCGGCCCACTTGCTCTTTTTCTGAGCAATCACTTTATTCATAGCATATCTTAATAGTACTTACTTCGGTAGTACTTATACTAAAATTGGAACGATACAGACAAGATTAGCGTGGCCCCTGCGTTAAGATGACAGCATTCCACATTTCTTACAGCTGCCGCTTGTATACACACCAGAAAGGTAGAAAGCCCAGGTAGTGGGGTTCGTCTCTATGCCTACTCTATACCCCCGAAAAGGTCCACAAAGACCCATGATGATATTTTAATTATAACTAGAGGTCCCGCAGTAGTCGAAATTCGACTATAATTAATTGGAATTGTAAGTTTGTACACATACTATAATCACAAATTTCGCTAAGACTACACTAAAAAAAATTATTAATAAAGACAAACAATATTTGATCTATTCTCAATTTGACCACAGACGTCAAGAACTAAAGTTTAACAATAAATAAATAGCATGCGTGTGTGCGTCAAATACATTTAATGTATCTTTTACGCATTATTTTATAAAAATATTAGCGTTGTGCACTTCTTCTCTATATTCTCTATAAGTGTGGAAAATTTCATACTCCTCCGTCCGCGCAATTTTCGTAAAAAGGGATACAAAGTTTTTACTTCACGTATTAATATATAGATATTTTCGTCGCTAACATTAAAAGCGTCCATTAATGCGTTCTTAAATTCCAAGGAATCAACAAAATCATCTGAGCAAAATCAGCAACATTATTGATAACAAAAACCCTTCAGTGTTTCAACGCTCAACTTGAAATAAAATACAAAAAAAAAAACAGCAAATTTCTCTTCAAAAATGCTTTCATAAAAATTACAAACGTAATCCTCACAAATGGACAAATTTGAAACGACCGACAATTAAGTGTAGGACCCGGAAGGCATCAGTCACCGGGTGCGGTGCTCATCCGCCCGCCGGAAGACCGGCGGTTGCCCGGATAACGCGGGACCAACTGATTTACTGGCCCGTCATTAGGCTTTTGAGGTGTGCTGAATAAAATTTCGCTTATCACACTCATTGTTACGCTATTTGGTATCATTATTACTGGTGGTAGGACCTCTTGCGAGTCCGCGCGAGTGGGTACCACCACCTTGCCTATTTCTGCCGTGAAGCACTAATGCATTTCGGTTTGAAGGGCGGGGCAGCCGTTGTAACTATACTTGAGACCTTAGAACTTATATCTCAAGGTGGGTGGCGCATTTACGTTCTGGTCTATGGGCTCCAGTAACCACTTAACACCAGGTGGGCTGTGAGCTCGTCTAACCATAAGGCCATAAAAAAAAAATTTGGCTAACTTCGCCAGTAGCTGTTTTGACAACGTCTGTAATATCCGCTGTTACAGCATAACTTCACTTATTTTTTTTTACTTTCACCCGTATATGTACAATAAGAGATTAATCATCAAAAGATCGTGGGAATGCGTACAAATTCATTAACAACTAAAAATTAAACAAAATCCTTCTGTAAACACAATGCCATACCTAAATTGATTTGCTTTTAGTTTCAAAATGTAAAAACCCAGCGTGACCTATCTCCCGACAATATGGCGGAATGGCGACAGTTTCCATGTTTTTGTACGGAACACGACTTGCATTTTTCAACATCGGAACTTCCTATTACACCGTTGCCAGTATTTTTATTAGAACCAGCGTTGGCACGATAACAACGTGGCGGTTAGCCATTATAGAACAAAAGATATTTGACATATATATGCCTGAATCTCGTCTACGACGTTTCCAAGATAAGCTTGCATGTATACAAGTTTCAAACAATTTTATATTGTTACGCCGGTAAGAATAACGCCATCTATCGCCGAATAGCAGAAACGAATATCAAAGAAATGAACCCTAGCAACCCTAACACGTACAGTCGATACGACATCCCTAGATTTGTCGAGAACATTCTGGGCAAGTCGAGTAGTTTCGTAGTTTCGATGTTTTTTCGCTATCTGAAAATATATGGCTTTGTACTTCTCGAGCGCTCTCGAAGAAAAAAATATTTTATTCTAAAAAAGAGTGGGGTGCTTTTCAGGATCTTATCGAAATAACCCTTCTACTTACTGTTCATAAAATATTTATAAGTACTGATACCATGTACCCCACGCTTTTTTTTACAATAACATCATTTTTCACTATTTTTAATTCAAATTTATTAACATTTATATTCTATGTTTTAGTGAGATTTTCAATAAAAGCGTCTTCTTTTAGTTCTTTTTTTAAACTATTATTTTTAATGTTTTAAAAAGTAATAAGAAATATATTCCCGTTACGGTGTAACGGTCAGAGCTAGTTTTCAATCGTCACGGAATGGACGCGCCGATCCGAGCGTCCCCGAGCGTTTTCTCTTTATTTATTTATACAACAGACGCCGCTGCGTAATCGCTTCGGTAACTAGAAAGAGCAGCGAGTGTAAAACACAAGTCCATTCTGATATTTACTAAGCGAGACATGTTTTTGTTTTTGCTTCTATAAAAACACTACCACTTTACTGGTGGTAGGACCTCTTGTGAGCACAGGTAGCTACCACCACCCCGCTTATTTCTGCCGTGAAGCAGTCATGCGTTTCGGTTCGAAGGGTGGGGTAGCCGTTGTAACTATACTGAGACCTTAGAACTTATATCTCAAGGTGGGTGGCGCATTTTCGTTGTAGATGTCTATAGGCTCCAGTAACCACTTAACACCAGGTGGGCTGTGAACTCGTCTACCCATTTAAGCAATAAAAAAAATGTTTACTTGTTCGTTTATTTATTTATCGCGTGTCGTTTATCTAAATACTAAAGCATTCATATTTTTATGCTTGAAGATCGCCAAGTGAGCTTACATTGAAATATAAACAAAAAATATTTTTTTTTAAACTCTGAAAGACTGTAATTCTTACAACAGACCATCTCAGTACTAAATATATCTCTCAGAACACCAGAAGTTTCACACAAAGATTAATATATTCTTTGATCTAATAAGTTAAAAGGCATGCCACACTATATATTTCTATATGCTTCTGTGTAATAATGAACATATCTTTCGAATTACTTGCTCGTAGCAACAGCCGTAGCGCGTAGCGTTATACCCTGTTCCCCTAGTTACATGTCTACACGAAACATACTCTACATGTAGAGCTGTGCGTAGTTACTACTACATGATAATGACGGGTACGAATTAACAATTTCTGGGCACATTCGAATTACCCATTAATTAAAACGGTTGTGCTTTTATTTATTTATTAGAGGTCCCGCAGTATTTTTTTATTTTTTTATTGCTTAGGTGAGTGGACGAGCTCACAGCCCACCTGGTGTTAAGTGGTTACTGGAGCCCATAGACATCTACAACGTAGACGCGCCACCCACCTTGAGATACAAGTTCTAAAGTCTCAGTATAGTTACAACGGCTGCTCCACCCTTCAAACCGAAACGCATTACCGCTTCACGGCAGAAATAAGCAGGGCGGTGGTACCTATCCGCGCGGACTCACAAGTGGTCCTACCACCAGTAATTACGCAAATACGCAGTAGTCGAAATTCGACTATATTTAATTGGAATTGTGAGTTTGTACACTATTAAGATTGTATTTTATACTTCTATAATCACAAATTTCGCCAAGACTACTCTATAAAAAATATTAACAAAGACAAACAATATTTAATCTGTTCTCAATTTGACAACAGACGTCAAGAACAAAAGTTTGACAATAAATATTATGCATGCGTGTGTGCGTCAAATAAATGGTATGTAGTGTGTGTAATATTTTCTTTATTGATTTAATGTATTTTTTATGCATTATTTAAAAAACATATTAGCATTGTGCACTTCTTCTCTATATTCTCTATAATTATGGAAAATTTCATACTCCTCCGTCCGCGCAATTTTCGTAAAAAGGGATACAAAGTTTTTGCTTCACGTATTAATATATAGATTTATTACACTTCATGTAAAATTTACATTGGCCTTAACCCTAAGGCATTCTCCACCAGTCAACCAAAGGTAGTGCAAAGTAAATAGTGGCAGACGCAATGAATGGTTTTAGAGTTCCACAAACAAATTTAGTAACGAAAGCCTTATAATAACATGCAGAACATCAAAGCCATTAAGCTTGAAGAGCGCTGGTAGTGTATTAAAGTAAAGAAACCTTTTCGTAAACTCAAAGAAATAGTACAAAAGATAAGTCAAATCTGGTTAAAGAACAAAAATACTTACAAATGTTCATAAGTTAATTCATTCGTTTGAATACGATCAAAATAAAACCACATTATTATTATTTTTTCAAAGAATAATAAGCTTTTACATCTATACTAAACTTTAAAGCAGGGGTCACCGAAGGCGTATATTCTACAGATAATCAACAGATATAAATAGACATTAAAAAAAAAACAGATTTTTTATGACTTTATTTTGTTGGTGTCATACATAATGATACGTATAGTTCACTGTGAAACTTGGGTGTCCATATTTTCGGCTAATTTCTTATAATTGGGGATATATTTAGAGTTCCCGGTTCTTAAACAATTATCTAAGTGTGAGTCAATAGTCACTATCAAAATTGGTATGAACGGTCTTAAAATGTCGTTAAATATTACTTTTTTTGGGAATCGCAACACTATTATTACACAACAAACAAATACACTTCCCTTTGTAATTAACGAAACAATATAGATATTCCCATTCATCGTTAAAATAATATGTGCTGTTTCTTCTGAAGGGTTTTGAAAGAAAATAGTTATTTCGGATTACTTGGTAGTTTTAAATGCATGGTCTACGCGTGGTCTATTCGTCATACGACCACACACTAACAAAAAATACGTGCGTGTTATTAGATACGCTCAAGGTTAGCAAACTGCTAATCTATGCACAAGCCTAAACTCAACTGACTACTTGCTGTATATCACCGTTGGGCAAGAGTAAGTAAATCGCTGGCTATCATACATTTACATTAGTCCAGTGAGGTCGCATCAAAAATCGATCGGGGGCGCCGCGTTGCCTACCCCTGCTTTAAAGGAATAGATTTGACAAAAAAATTAAATCAATTACAATCAATCAGTTTTAGGGTTTCGTATGGCACTTTTATTGACCGTACCAACTGGACGGTGCCAGCCTACTGACCATTGTCCGTGATTAAGCCACACAAGAAGTTTTAATTATGTATACCGACTTTTTGTTTTATTACTTTTACTCTGTACATATTAAGGTGTTAAATAAATAAAGAGTTATTATTATTATTATTTATTTATATTTATTAAAATCTTATTAATTACATAATATTTTTTAAAAAAGATATTAAAGATACAATTTTTAAAAAACACTATATATAAATAGATTGCCGCTGATGGCGGTGTCTCACAAGCCACCAGTGGTTAGGATTATTATTATTATTATACGGTTCACGAAAAATGAAAGAAAAAAAAACATTTTTAAATAGTTGACTAGCACAGAAATCCGCTTTGATCGTGGGACAATCATTGAAAAACTGTAAGCATTACTTACAACATTATATACACATAAAGTATTAGTAGCATATAAAATACGTATAATATGTCGAATGGTCTCGCCGAACGTCTCCAAACGATAAGTACGTATGACCCTAAACGAAACTCAATCAGTACTGAGATTCAATCAATCGGAACTTACATTTTAGATGTTCTGCAAGCTATAAGCGATTACACTTATTCTTCTTCTTAGTCGAATACTTCATTGCTGAAGGTCGTGTCCCTGAAAGCCCTCCGTGGCTCTTTGTACCATTTGCTTCGGTTTTCGGCTTCTCTCAGGGCGTTCGCAACAGGGAGCCCAGTGAGCGCAGTTATCTGATCCGACCAACGGTTTGGTGGCCGGCCGGCGGGTCTTTTCCCTTCTACCTTGCCCACCACAATCAATCTTTCAAGGTTGTCTGGTGGCCGCCGAGCAATGTGACCAAAGTAACTAAGAACCTTCTGGTAGCAAATCGTCGACAGTCTCGTTTCTATACGAAGTTGCTCAAGGACAGATTTGTTTGTTTTCTTGGCGGTCCACGGTATGCGGAACATTCTTCGCCAACACCACATCTCACTTATTACTTACTCATTATCAATAAACAGATACCCACACTATTTTTTTAATAGCGGTTATTACGAGTCCACGAATCAAGATCACATGACTCGCAGCACCGATCAAATGTCAAGAGCTCGTTAAACGTGAAAACCATGGTAAGTACCCATTAAATGATGGAGTTTTTAATGTGGATAGCTGCGTAATTTAAAACAATCCAAAATAACATACAACTAATTATTCCATCACTAAGAACATATGATTAAAATTACTTAATCAGCAACAAATAAACATACATATGTCTGTGTATAACATCGTACTGTCAAATGTGTACAAAACTCACTCACAGATGGTTAACATTTATCTAAGTTTCTCCAGAACTAACATAACTTCTTATTTTTCAGTGAAAGATACGATGTTAAAACTAATCGACATTTCAAATAAGTCATCGAATATATCTAACTAGTGACAATACTAGAATGTTCTCGAATATACCAGAAGGCAACATTTCAAAAATCACTTTTATATTAAAACATTGATTATCCGTGGCCTACATTCACGGGTTGGCGACGAACATACGTAGTAACTAAAATCGTGAGATGACAACACAAAATTTACCACAAATTTAAGAGACTTCGATGATACAAGGTCACGCAAAATTTTGTATGTGTGTTCTTAGCTTATAGTCTTAAGATTATATAAATCAGACCCGCCTTTCGTTCACAACTCACACTGCATATTGTACAGCCGATGATGGGTGGAATCTAATATTCTGACGCTATAACGTTATAAGCGGATCCTGAGAGAACCTATCGATGTAGAGTCGACACTCGCGGTTATTACGATGTGTCTGACATTGAAATTAAAAATAAAGCTCGCCTACTTTTTTACTATTGATCAATGATTCATTTTCATACAAGATACTTGACCTTTCGGATCCAATCTCAGATAATAGTAATAACTGGAGACAGGCTTTTATTGGTGATGTTGGTAGGTCGTAGGACGTCGTATTATAGGTAGGGCAACAGGTAGATTGTAGATACTGTAAAAACTCAAACCTTAAAACGCATGGCTCAAGGTGGGTGGCAGCATTTACTTTGCAAATGTCTATGGACTCCGGCATCATCAGAGGAGCCGTGAGCTATTCCACCCATCTAAGTAACAATAAAAACATACGCAGTTACCTGGTCCCGAAAAGGTCCCAAGCTTGGATTCCCTGTCCTAGGAACAAGAGACTGATAAACATATTTTATTTATGTTTAAATATTAAAATATTAAACAGATAAGCAAAGATCAAAGAAAACCTGTTCATCACATGATCGTTTGGCTGATTTGGGATCCGAACCGAGGACCCTCAGTCCAGTAGTCAGGGGCGCTAACTATTGCACCGCTGAAGAAAACAAAAAATACTTTCGTGATCTATAATTCGATACTCAACGATGGGTATCGTCACACTACTTCACAAAAACTAAGGGAAGCAAAAAAAAAATAATCAAAGAAAATTCATTAGTCCGAATACACCTCCAGTAACCAGAATACATATATCGATTGTAACAATCTAGACAACAGCTGAGACCCCATAGAGGCTTCAACGTCGGGCTAACTTTTGGTCCATTAGCTACACATTATGCCTCTACATACAACTCTATTATACTGAAAATAGGTCCAATCAAACCAGGAACATAATGGTGTACAGTATTTAAGATTGATTGTCCTAAGAATATACAGGGTGTTGGGAAATGATTTTGAAAAACACATTATACATACAAGTCATAACATAACGGCCGTCTGGTGTAGTGGTAAGTGACATGGTCACTACATAAGGGAGTAGCGGGTTCGAATCCCGCCAAGGGAAGATATTTGTATGATAAATATAAATGTCTTTTCCAGGGTTATGGATGTATATTAAATATATGTATGTGTATAATAAAAATCTTACATTTATTTCCGTTATCTGGTACCTGTAACACAAGTTCTTTACGAACTTATCACGGGACCAGTTAACGTGGCGTGATTGTTAGTAAATATTTNCGAATCCCGCCAAGGGAAGATATTTGTATGATAAATATAAATGTCTTTTCCAGGGTTATGGATGTATATTAAATATATGTATGTGTATAATAAAAATCTTACATTTATTTCCGTTATCTGGTACCTGTAACACAAGTTCTTTACGAACTTATCACGGGACCAGTTAACGTGGCGTGATTGTTAGTAAATATTTATTTATTATTTATTATTATTAACTCATACTGCTGATAAATGATACGGTAACGTTTATTTAAATAAATAAAAATCGTAAAATCAAATTTAATATCGTGCTTATTTGTGATTACAATAGATTTTTGCTTTTTAATTTGAAGTTGCCTGTCTCGATGAGTACAATAAACTTCAGACAATATCGTCGCTGATTTGACATTTCATGAAATCAGAATTTAGTAAAAAGGGAATTAAGCATGATCATTTTCAGTCTAAGTTCGTTGTACTCTATTGTATTTTCAAGTTTACTGGTGGTAGGACCTCTTGTGAGTCCGCACGGGTAGGTACCACCGCCCCGCCTATTTCTGCCGTGAAGCAGTAATGCGTTTCGGTTTGAAGGGTGGGACAGCCGTTGTGACTATACTGAGAACTTAGAACTATATCTCAAGGTGTGTGGCGCATTTACGTTGTAGATGTCTATGGGCTCCTTTAACTACTTAACACCAGGTGGGCTGTGAGCTCGTCCACAGAACTAAGCATTACAAAAAAAAAAAAAGTATTAATAACGGTAATTTTACCCTGTATAATCCAACACTTGACTAATCTATAGTTTTAGATGCTGGCACACTACAGCTGCCACAGACTTTGAAAATTTTGCTGATGCCTATGTCCAGTAGTGTACAATGTAGATATTGGCGATGACTAGACTAAGTCAGGGGCACATTAATATGCAGCATAAATACCACTGCCTTGCACAAAGTCTGAATTACATTTATAATGGCTGAATGGAATTTTTAACGGTAGGCAGCGGCTTGGCTCTGCCCCTGGCATTGCTGAAGTCCATGGTCGACGGTAACCACTCACCATCAGGTGGGCCGTATGTTTGTCTGCCTACAAGGGCAATAAAAAAAAACGTGTAGCACTCGGGAACTGCCGCGGTAAAGCTATTGCATAGCATTTTTTATCAACTTATGCAATTATGATAATTGAATATTAAAACAATAATAAAACAAGACCACGCTATATTAAACATTAATAAAAGCAAAACCTTAACTGTCCCCTTCACACTCATAAGCTAGACCGCGCGAGAGAGAGATGGGCAGACTTTTCATGATGCGCATGTAGTGTGACGTCACGCCACGCGCTTATTCACAAACACTACACAAGCGCAACGTGTGAATTTGTTGAACGCGAGCTACATGTTAGGCGGAGTGAGAGGTGTTAGGTTTTTTCGTTACGGAATTTCATGATTCGGTCACCGCGCTCAAGGCCCGCGATAAAAACTATGCAATAGCTTAAAAGAACCTGATTAAATGCCATTAGTCCAACAACTTTGACATCTTGTAAAGGCTTTGTTCTAAAAACCGAACAAGAATTCATTTCACAAACGCCAGGTGCTGAAAACGTTTATAAAAACTGCATCAAGCGCAAAAAATAAAGTTAATCGACCGACGTCGTCGAGATGACAAACTGGCAGGAAGCCGCCGAGGTCGAGATTCAATTTCCTTACACATATATCTTTTATACTAATAACAGAACTGGCTACAAAATGTTGTTTGTTCATTTATATATTGGCCACATTCCAATTTTTCAATTTATTTGTTACGTTTACGCATTTTAGCACTGAAAGCGAAAGATTTGGCTGACTTTCGAAAATCCGAGAATGACTACACTTTAGTGATTAGTTACAATAGGAAATTTATTCACCAGCCGAACAAATTGAGAATGTGGAAATTTGCGACAAGAGCTCTGTGTGCTTAGTGCGAGTTTGTTAACGTTCTCGATAGCGTAAAAGTTAGCTCATATTTGTATGAAATGGGATCGTTCGCGTACGTTTGCCGTTAGGGGCGCTGTTCGAACTACATACTAAATTGGCTTTTTTTCCTACCCGGCTACCTTGGTTCTGGTTTCACCAAACTAGTAGGCGAGCACACGGGGCTCAGCATGAGAGACTTTGCTAACATCTGCAAAAGCAATGCTTCGCTAAATCTACGTCGGATCCGCTAAATCGGAATTTTGTTTCCGGTGTAGGTGTAGGTGGTTTTTTAGGTGTGATGTCTATAGGCACCAATGACCTTTTCTAGATGAGCTCCGAGCTCATCTACTAGCTTAGGTAAAAAATTTAGTTTTATTATGATTACTATATTTCCCTACACTTCGAAGACTTTAATTTGAAATATACTTAGTTCCTAAATACATGGGATGAATCAAATAGGCAGCATGTCAGTACGCTCATGCGGGTGCACCTATACCAATATACCTATACCTACCAATACTCTAACGATGAGAAACCAAAGTATACCAAATAATTATCATCAAAGTCCCAAAAGCCCCCAAAATAGAAACGATAAATAATTGTTACGACCCTGCGTTTTATCTTTCTGCACCAACGGGCAAACCCGGAGCATCTACCCTCTATCGTGTTTCATAAGTACCTTTGATATTTCCTTCGGTTCAACTACAACTTCTGCTCCGTCGAATTTATGAAGACCGCAATATTCCAATATTTTTTGTTTGTATCGGAGCCTTGTTTGGCTTCGTTTGATTCTATTTTGTTCAATAATAATTTTCGATATTTTATATTGTGAATAAATGATCTCACGCCCTAAATATCCCTGTTTCACACATTTTTTCTGCGAAGAGCATCAATTGTACCAATTGAGTGATTGATAGGTTGAACAATTATTTAAGCGAATTCAAAAAAATATCAAATACTAGAATGTGTACGTATTATTCGAATCTTATCACCTCCGTTTCTATCGTAAAAGGTTAACCAAAGGCCTTTTAATTGCATTAAAGCTATTAATAATCTATTAATACGTGAAGCAAAAACTTTGTATCCCTTTTTACGAAAATTGCGCGGACGGAGGAGTATGAAATTTTCCACACTTATAGAGAATATAGAGAAAAAGTGCACAATGCTAATATTTTTGTAAATAATGCATAAAAGATACATTAAATAAAAAAAGAAAACATTACACACACTACATACCATGTATTTGACGCGCACACGCATGCATACTATTTATTGTCAAACTTTTGTTCTTGACGTCTGTTGTCAAATTGAGAATAGATTAAATATTGTTTGTCTTTGTTAATATTTTTATAGTGTAGCCTTGGCGAAATTTGTGATTATAAAATTATAAAATACAATCATAATAGTGTACAAACTTACAATTCTAATTAATTATAGTCGAATTTCGACTACTGCGGGACCTCTAGTTACATTAAATACTTATGGGATAAGTATGTATGTATTTAATGCCTCCACGTGTTAAATGGTTACCCT
Organism: Bombyx mandarina; assembly: GCF_003987935.1. The sequence continues at coordinate 261,860 of NW_021011679.1, read as the reverse complement.
AGCTCTTCGTCCCTATGATGTCTGTCGATAGTCTTAATAACGCGGTTTCTCAGATATATAATAGTATAGATACTACAAGTTCTGTATATCCTAGACCATTCCTAATTTTGATTGAATTGAAGCAACCGTACAATTAATTAGCTCAAATATGTGACGCTTTCTTATCATGTCCTTGGTGAAGTGCTTTCACTGGTAAACCTCAAGCATAAATTCGCGCCTCACCAATGTGTGATTACTGCCTTGAGCTCAACTTAAATTTGGTATATAGAATTTTGGCATGTGACTGACAGTAAAGCTAAGGAGTATTTTTTTATTGCTTAGTTGTGTGGACGAGCTCACAGCCCACCTGATGCTAAGTGGTTACTAGAGCCCATAGACATCTACAACGTAAATGCGCCACACACCTTGAGATATAGTTCTAAGGTCTCAGTATTGTCACAACGGCTGCCCCACCCTTCAAACCGAAACGCATTACTGCTTCACGGCAGAAATAGGCGGGGCGGTGGTACCTACCCGTGCGGACTCACAAGAGGTGTCGAGGTTCAGAAGTCGTCGTGGCCTAACGGATAAGACGTCCGGTGCATTCGTGTTGAGCGATGCACCGGTGTTCGAATCCCGCAGGCGGGTACTAATTTTTCTAATGAAATACGTACTCAACAAATGTTCACGATTGATTTCCACGGTGAAGGAATAACATCGTGTAATAAAAATGCAACCCGCAAAATTATAATTTGCGTAATTACTGGTGGTAGGACCTCTTGTGAGTCCGCACGGGTAGGNAGCGATGCACCGGTGATCGAATCCCGCAGGCGGGTACTAATTTTTCTAATGAAATACGTACTCAACAAATGTTCACGATTGATTTCCACGGTGAAGGAATAACATCGTGTAATAAAAATGCAACCCGCAAAATTATAATTTGCGTAATTACTGGTGGTAGGACCTCTTGTGAGTCCGCACGGGTAGGTACCACCACCCTGCCTATTTCTACCGTGAAGCAGTAATGCGTTTCGGTTTGAAGGGTGGGGCAGCCGTTGTAACTATAATTGAGACCTTAGAACTTATATCTCAAGGTGGGTGGCGCATTTACGTTGTAGATGTCTATGGGCTCCAGTAACCACTTAACATCAGGTGGGCTGTGAGCTCGTCCACTCATCTAAGCAATAAAAAAAAAAAAAAAAGGTCCTACCACCAGTACTCACAAGAGGTCCTACCACCAGTTTGTGTAATATGTTAAGCCTTGGTTTAGTTTTTTTCAAAGTTAGTGCTAAGCATCTAAATCTTCAGAACATCATCTAGAAGAGTTAGGACAAGCAAAAAAAAACAGAAATGAAAACACAACAGTTATTATTTCCGTTAATTTTGATAAAAACAATTTACCAATTCACGTATCCCCTAAAATACCCAATATCTGCACGAATTGGAGGAATATATCAACTATGGAAATGTAGAGTAGGAATGCACCCATCGCGTAATCGTCCTCGTGGAGTTCCACAGATCTACCACCTAGAATGGTCTGAAGCTCCAATACCAATATCTGGAAAATAAGTAAAACATAAATTTCTAAATCTAATTTTCGACAGAACTAATTTCTTTATGCCCATGTTTCGTAAATTAAGATTACTTTGCCAAAGACATAGGTAGAAGCGGAATCATAACCTCTTCAATATCTTCGACCACCGTTACCCACATATCCCGCGTGCCTATTAGGAACGGGAACCTCGCGGGAGATTCGACTTCAACGCAAAAAAAAGGAAAGAATAGTGAAGTGACCCATGTAGACTCACTGGAAACTATATTAAATTGCAAACAAAACACATAATACTCGAAAATTATTACATACTAGCGACCCGCCCTCGCTTCGCTTCGGAAACATTAAAACACACATGAAACCAAAAAAATAAAAATAAAAAAAGAATTAAAAAAAGTAGCCTATGTTCATCAGGGACAATGTCGGCTTCTAATGGAAAAAGAATTTTTCAAATCGGTCCAGTAGTTTCGGAGCCTATTCGAAACAAACAAACAAACAAATCTTTCCTCTTTATAATATTAGTATAGATTAGTATAGATATAGATTTTCGATCACGGCTTCACTATTATCCTATTGCGAATACTAATTAGTCGTCGTGGTCTAAAGGATAAAACGTCCGGTGCATTCGTATCTAGCGATGCACCGGTATTCGAATCCCGCAGGCACGTACAAATTTTTCTAATGAAATACGTACTTAACAAATGTTCACGATTGACTTCCACGGTGAAGGAATAACATCATGTAATAAAAATCAAACCCGCAAAATTATAATTTGCTTAATTATTGATGGTAGGACCTCTTGTGAGTTCGCACGGGTAGGTACCATCGCCCCGCCTATTTCTGCCGTGAAGCAGTAATGCGTTTCGGTTTGAGGGGTGGGGCAGCCGTTGTGACTATACTGAGACCTTAGAACTTATATGTCAAGGTGTGTGGCGCATTTACGTTGTAGATCTCTATGGGCTCCAGTAACCACTTAACATTAGGTGGGCTGTGAGCTCGTCCACATAAGCAAAAAAAAAAAACAATAAAATTTTGACAAAAAAATACTGACCCACATCCCGCATTGAAACGATTGCAACGATATTCAGTTGTAAAAATAGCTATAATATATTAATCTAATAAAAATATCGCAACTCACAACAACATTAATCAATGTGCCGACAATCAAAAGGCCGAGGTCCAACGACTTCATGTGAGTGTTCGTTATTAACGTAGTCACACCGACAATCATCACTATTACGCTGAATGCCGTTGATATGACAATTACGTATATGAACCATTTAGTGAAGTCAAACTGAAAACGAAGAACTTGACATTAGCTATCAAGCGCGAGGGGCTTTACAATCTTTGACTACGGCTAAGCAAGACTAGGAACGCCATCGTATTCATGTCCATGTCGCAGACCATCCAACTAGGCATTTCAAGGTCACAATATTAGGCAACATCTTCCAGCCATCTATTAATATTTTTAGACCGTAGACGACCAAGCTAATGACGTAGATGGCCAAGCTCGTAGTATACCCGGTCATAATTGATCACTAGAGCCTATATACACCACAACGTAAATCCCGCCACCCAACTTTGAGATATGAGTTCTAAAGTCTCCGTTTTTACTGTACAAAGGCTGCCCCACCCTTCAAGCCGAAACGCATTACTGCTTCACTGCAAAAATAGGCAGGGTGGTGGTACCTACCCGTGTGGACTCCCAAAACATCTTACCGTCAATAAAACATGACAGCGAAGTCTCATTTTTATTCATTTCTCAATTACGGTTCGCGCTTTGTTTTCTTGACCATCGAAAAGATCACAGCCGTATAAGCTAGTTCAACTCACATTGGAACAGGCCAGTAATATACAGACAAACACAACGACAGCGGTCGCCAGCATTGCATACATCAAGATCTCCGTGTTGTAATGAACCGTGATGAACGAAACAATTGTGGACATTCCTATAACCTGTATGTAATGAAAAATAATAAAATTATTTTAGAACGATCGTTTAGAAAACAGATTAAGCTGCTTGTGAAGAACGGAGTCTGGAATACATAATATATACTTTTTTTTTTCGGTCAGGAGGAAATCGCCGGACTCCTACCCTCCACTGGGGATGGCGGGCGGGGTATGTCGGAGTCGAACCGACTAAAGCCTCCTGTCGCTCAACAACCCACGTCCGAACCTCTCATGAGACAGAACTCATGAAAAGGCAAAGGGGGGAGAGTGAAGCATTTAGTGCGGAGCACATCTCTCCCGTCACCCTCCCCCTCGGGACGCCGGACCGGCGGTCGTCGGCGCCACGACGACCAACCCTCCCGGTCAGCAGGCTGTCCGAAGCCCGCCTAGATGGCGCCGGTTTTAGTTAGTTATCCTACGAAATACCCCGCTCGGTCAGAACCAGCTTGGGTCGAGGATGGCCGGCCTTCCATCACCCGGATGCTCTTGTGTAAAACGCGTGAAGAGCAGCTTGCACGTCGTCTTCTTAGGCCCCCCTCGCCGGGCCCCAGACCGACATATGAAAGGAACCCGAAACACTTAGAGGGCCAAGGCCTGGACGAGATCAGCCTCCCTGGCCCCCGCTCGACGGCGGCGGGCTTGTGCGTCTCTCACGCGCTCCGCCGCCTCCTTCTGCGAGTGCACCATCTCGCAGAAGTCGAGCATCGCCTTTCACGACTAATCGTTGTCGAGCATCGATGCCACAACACTCAGCAACGACAAGTCGTATCCTATTTTTGCGACGAGGACACGGCGCCACCCCTCCCATGCGGGGCAGGCAACGAGCGTGTGCTTCGCCGTTTCCAAGTCACAACCACAATAGTGGCACTCTGCCGTCGGCTCGGCTCCGATCCGGTGCAGGAACTCACCGAAGCAACCATGCCCAGTGAGCACCTGCGTGAGCCGGAAGTGAGGCATCCACGGTCACGATTCACCCAATCCACAAGGACCGGGTGAATCGCCTTGACAGTCCTACGACAAGCCGAAGGATCGGCCAGCCGCCTGGACCACGGACCGCCGAGATTGGGTCCTCCGTGCTCTGACCACACTGGGGCTGGGACGTGCCACGTCCCGGGCACGAAGGTCAGCCCGCCACTGATAGTCAGCGGCGAGCGCCTCCGCTTCCAGGACCCAAGGCGGTGTCCCAGCCAGTACACACGCCGCCTCGAAGGAGATGGTGCGATAGCCACGGATGACATATATACATAGGTTACAATAATTGTAATGAAACATTAATGTTGGGTGGCAAGCGCGATCTTATAAAAATCGTAGGGTACAAATTGACGAGTATGCCGGTCGCCAATCGAGAACGATATGTCAATCCGAAAAGTCACTAAAGCTCAGAGCTCGTCAATCTAAGCAATAAAAAAAATGTGTCGTAGAAAAGCATTTACCGCCTCACAGTTTTTGATTGCTCTATATTCACCACCCCAAAAGCTATTGTCGGAGATCGTACACATCAAAACGTGGATGCCACTATACTTCAGCATAAGACCAAAGTCTTAATTGCATTGTATTGGAAAATAGCCGCTTGAAACCTGAATGTAGGGAGCCCCATGGCTCTGCCCCTGGAATTGCTGAAGTCCATGGGCGACGGTAACCACTCACCATCAGGTGGGCCGTATGCTCGTCTGCCTACAAGGGCAATAATAAAAATTAATTTTTTTTATTGATTTGCGGCTAAAATAGGTAGGACGATAGCAACTACACGTATGGATCCAAATCACGCTATATATATGCTAAAAGTGATTTCCAATTAAACGAATAAAATATTTTGTTTGTCTGTTAAAATTATCACCTTAATTCTATATTCTCTATTATTTTAGATGATTTTAAAAAATCCCTTATGTTGCATATAAAATTAATAAAAAAGATAATCAGATAAAAGAAAGATAAAACAAAAAGATAATCAGTAACTTACCGCTAAAACAAGACACACAATATTGCAAGGCATTTTTCTGGCACACTCCGAACAAGACATCACGAAACTCAGCCCAATAATTAAAATCCTTAAAACAACAAAAGAAAACTTTATAAATTTTAAATAATTCATTGAACTCCCAATGACGTGATCTGAATTTGTCGTATTTATAAAACGTATGTACTATGTATATAAGTATATAGAACGTATGTTTCCCGATAAAATAATTAAGTAACTTTATCCAAATGATGCATATAAAAACTACATACACTCAGAATTTTCATGGATCACCAAATACCATTCCACATCAATACTGTAGATTCAATGATGCAACTAACACACAGTGTATTTATTATTTACAATTCCCCAATTCAGAAACCCTATATACAGAACTTTGTAATTTTTATGTGTTTCCCTTCACTTCTGATTACTCGTCTATTGTATACAGAACACTGTAATTTTTATGTGTTTCTCTTCACTTCTGATTACTCGTCTAAGGTTTGGACCCAAATTTATCCACTCTAGAATAATGAATTCAAACGATCTGACTATAAAGTTCTCGAAGTTTCAATCTAATACCATTTCATACATATTAGATGGTGCTTTACACCGTTCCACGCAAGATGCAATTTTAACAGAATTTATTCATATTTTAATATCCATATAAGTACACCGACCCAATCAAGAATATGAACAGAGTTAATCGCCACTCAAGTATTTTAAATTACGCTTATTGTTTTCCGACGGTGATGGAAATACATAGGTTGCCAATGACGCGAACAAGTAGATATTTTTTGAAAATAATTCTGATAAAATTCTCTTACTGGTGGTAGGACCTCTTGTGAGTCCGCGCGGGTAGGTACCACCGCCCTGCCTATTTCTGCCGTGAAGCAGTAATGCGTTTCAGTTTGAAGGGTGGGGCAGCCGTTGTAACTATACTGAGATCTTAGAACTTATATCTCAAGGTGGGTGGCGCATTTACGTTGTAGATGTCCATGGGCTCCAATAACCACTTAACACCAGGTGGGCTGTGAGCTCGTCCAACCATCTAAGCAATAAATAAAAAAAAAACACAACTGATTGGAAATACCAGCCTGCAGTGCAGAAGCAATGTAAATAACTAAAACTATAATTGGGATACATACGCGTACATTGAAAATATATTTATCGAATATACAATTCTTCCACCAACAGCAAACAAATTAATATTTACGATTTGAGTTGTATCTTTTAGGCTTTTTAACCCTGCAGCAGATGTTTCGTGGATGCTCAATTCTGCATCGAAGTACAAGACCATCATTATCGTCATCATTCACCTGCCCTTCTCCCAGTTACTCCGCTATCATATACCATTTCTTCGTTCACTCCCCTCTTACTTACACATATCGTCTTTCACGCAATCCATCCATTTCTTCTTAGGTCTACCTCTCCCTCTTTCTCAAGAAATACAAGACCATGGTCACCTATTATCATTTTGACATCATCAGGTGTGAGACTATGGTATTCTGCCTATCAGCATAGACTTAATCATATTACAGTCGATATTTCTATCAGAACTGGCCTAGCGTATGTAGGTAATGTTAACTAAAGTTTCCAAATCTGGAAAGCTATCAGTGATTAGGATAATGTTATTTACCATGCTACATATTTATTCTGAATTTCAAAACTTTAGGACAATGAACTTTCCCGAGTACTTCTGTATATTAATCAGTTAACCTATCATATTAATATACAATAGTTAAGGCAGTTATTGATATCTTAGAAACTGTTAATACACACACTGAAAAAATACTTACATGGCTGGTATGCCAATTACTAAACCAATCCTTTGAAAAAATATTTTCATATCAGGCCTGAAACATACAAAAACTTTTATTGTGGATAAGATATATAAATAACATCTGTAATATCATTATTTAACCCTGTCCTGAGTACAACTGGTGACGAAACAGTGCAGAAAAAAGTCTCTCTCGCACTGGCCACCGCCTTCTCCCTTGAGATCGTGGACTCGCAGAAGCTAAGCATTACTTTCCAGGTTCCGTTGCTATCTAGAATCGTGGTCCCTACGTTTCGCAGCGAGAAAGCGGGTGCAATTTGTGAGACGGAAACATGACGCTGTAATGAGAAATAGGTTGCGAACGTATGTATGTTCCGCCGTGTCAGCATAGCAGCGATAATAAAGCTACTGAATCATCGATTTTCTTCCGGTGCGGTACATACTCGACTGAACTATGTTATAACTCATTTTTTTGTAATGTAATCATAAAATAGCTGATTCTAAATGTGCCTCGTATTGAGTACCTAAGTAATAGTACTAACAAGCACTTTCAATGCGAGATCGACTGTTTTACAATTTGAAAAATCGCTATAATAAAATTGAAACACTCGCAAAAATTGGTTAAATATTGGGTCGATTCGTGTAGGGCTTTATAAATCTCCAAATAGTAACGGTAGGACCATATTAAATGAGCTCAGACGAGACTACATTGGTGTGAAATTTGACAATAAAAAAATAGCGTGAAACATATCAACCGAGTCATAAATAAAAAATACGCAATACCAACAACTAAAACTTACACTTACGTGATAAATACCAGGACGGTGAATGACGCTGTGCACATTAACATTATAAAAACTATAATGAACACAAAACGAACGAAATCATTCCTAGTCTTCGGATCATATTCCAACGGAGGTGCGCCATTATCAAAAGTGTTGCCTCCTGTCAATAGATAAAGAAACCGTTAATTCACAAGAAAGAGAAACTTACTCCCATAAATTGTATGAAGAAAACCGTGGCAAATTGTATATCTGTGTTACCTAACAGAAGAGTGAGATGATGAGAAACAAAATGAAGAAATTTAGCAGAGAACATTTTTGTTTTCCAATAGATGACATGAAAGGGATCAAACGCCAAATTAGCTAATGAGATATTCGTATTGTACGTATCTCAATCAAAGGCGAAACATATTTGTTAGGATTCATATAATAAATACAAACGTTCTGCGAAATTTGATTAAGGTTAATTTGCTTAATGTTCACACAAGCGCGCAATCATGTTCCAACTAAACTATGCAAGTATCTTAATCAAGAGGTTACCGGCCAGACATACCACGGGAACTATCACGTCATTAATTCTGGAAAGTACATGCCCGTAGAGTGTGTTAGGGTTAGCTGCTACTGTGGTAGTATTTATGGAAATAATAGTTGTGATATGTTTCACTAGATTTCAACTAAGGATAGTTCGTTGGGAGGTTAAAGATACTACGTCAATTCTTGGCCAATACTCAAACTTTTTTTAGGAAAAGTTGTTGTTAGATCTAGATTATCTTCCCCCGAAATAACGTGCACGCGAAGCCTTTCATCCCGGACAATTTAAATGCTCTCTCAAATTTTTTTGGAACTTTTTTTATACTTAAAATTTTTTTACACGTATGTTATTTTATATCAGTGCCATAGGTAACTAATATAGGCAAATAGGCAATATAAGCAAATAATGGTCACCTGACATCCCCCAGTCGTTCTGATTTTGAGCTCCATAGAACTGGTACACCACAATACTCGGATTTTTTCTTTCATTTTCAGTTCCCTTTGCATCATCCCCTAATCTTGTCATATCAATATGAATCTCATTATTTTGTGATTTTCTTTCATTAGCCGTATCTTCGTTATTATGTTCTGTAATTCTGTTTTCTTGTACTTCATTTGAGTTCTCATTAATTTCCTTATCTTTTGGCATCGTCCGAATTTTCTTTCATTATTAACAAAAAAATTGTATTGACATCGTAATAATCGTTATCGCTTCATTTGTCATTCTGTCAAAACAATTCAATACTGTCAGAAATGCCAGCAATCCCTAAAAATGTTTTAAAACTCATTGAACAATAACCTTAACGACCTTAGAAACTATATTATATTTAACTAACATACAACTATAGCTAGTAACGGTAGGCAACGGCTTAGGTCTGCAACTGGGTTTGCTGACGTCCACGGGCAACGGTAACCACTCACCGTTGACCGTATCGCTCGTCTGCCTATAAGGGCAATAAATAACAACGACACAGAATTTATTAACTTAGTCCCCAAATATTCCTGCCAGTTAAGCTACATTATTTGAATTTGCAAGTAATATATAATATACTAGCTAACCCGGCAGACTTCGCAGTGCCTCAATCGATAAATAAAAGACCTAAACTTTTGTATAAAATAAACTTAAAACAAACAAAAGGAATCCGTCCGACGGGGGACACATGAAAGGAAAAACAAAATTGCTATTTTTATTTCATTCCGAGCATTTTCATATTTATCTACCTTTTAAGCCTTCTCTGGACTTCCACAAATAATTCAACCAAAATTAGTCAAATCGGTCCAGCGGTTCTCGAGTTTTAGCGAGACTAACGAACAGCAATTCATTTTTATATATACTTAGTCTGGCCATAAATACTGTTACAATTAAAAATAAACAAAATATTACATTTGAATTTGGAATCTGTCATTTTTATATGATTGCTCATTGAGTTTTCTCATTTTGGCGCCAATACATAGTATATGTATGTAGATTGTAGCACAGACCTATAAGCTAAAGATAATCAACGAAATGAATTGCTTTAGCTAATTACAAAAATCTAAAACGAAGTATTTGTTCATCCTGAACTGACGAGAGAGACATATTACAAGATTACCACATAATATTTCAACGAAGACCCCTTCATATGCTTTGGAGTATCTACGGACTCTGCCATTTGTTTCTATAATGGTCTTGAACTAAACAGTTTATTAAATAAAATCTTTACTCTGTGGGATTGGATTGTCATAATGTCATTTGCCACGCAACTTTTTTATTTTATTACATTAACTATAAAAAAATCCAAGTTTCCTTAACAATGAAATTTTCGAATTGGTATAATAACCGCTTGGCAATTTAGACATTTTCAAATCGCCAAAGATGTTGCTTTTAAATTAAAAGGCTGTAATACCGATTTTTTTGTCCATAGAGAAGATGAGTTATTTAATGTTATGCCCCCAGATTAGATTCGATCTAATCAAAATTTTTAAATACATATTTAATTTTATATTAATAGCTTTCCTATCTTGCGAACCGGAATTTGGTTACTTCAGGGCAAAATTAGAAATTATCGCAATACCTACTCGTGAGGGCTGACAATATTCCCTTACCACCAGTATATATCCATGTACACATTTGTCTATTATTCTTTTTGATTTTCCCAAAATAACCGACGATTTTTTTATTAATATTCCGACGCTATTCATAGGGCCGTAAACGTTTCAAAATAAGGAATTCTCAGCCCGTGAATTGACGTAAAACTTATGACAGATTTCGCAGTTAAAATTTATACACAAAGTTATGTATTAGCAGGCTAAAAACTTGAAATTATTTGAAAGTTTCGAAAGTTAACAGCTTGCGACGACACACAGAATCGTAAATAAGCTCACGAATTGTGGTTCTGTTTAGTTTTCTAATATATCAAGTTGCAAAACGAAACTCGAACACAGAATTTTTAAGTGGAATCAGATTGAGCATCAATTACTGTTGTAATCCAACATGCTTTATTCATTTCTGTTGAATTAATATTTTTCTAGAGATAGTAAGTTATACTTAAGTATAGTTAAGTAAGTTATAGTTAAGTCTCCACCATTTGCATGCGAAGGATACTTGAATACTTTGGCCACATCGCAAGGAAAGACAGTGACAACTTGGAGAAATTGGTGGTCACTGGAAAGGTCGAGGGCATGCGACCAAAAGGCAAGAAACCGACTCGTTGGACGGACCAAATTCGTGCAGCCCTGGATACCACAGTGCACGATGCTCTGCACTCAGCTGCAGATAGGAACAGATGGCGGTGCACTATAAAAATCAAACTGTTTCAAGGCCATGACCACGACCCTCAGTAATGAGGAAACCGACGCAAGGAGGAGGAGTAAGTTATTCTACCGATCTTAGCCCAAGCGCACGGCTGCTTCTGAAATTTGGACAACCAATAAGCAATGAGAATTCAAAGATGTTAACTCTTTGTTATCAAATGAAAAATTAATTGATCAAAGAAGTTCGATAGACTTGATCCTGAACTGTAATCAAAGCTAATATTCGCTTAACAATTAAAAAAATTATAATAATAATAATAAGCCTTTTATTTCATGCAAATAATAGGTTACATACACGTTTTAAGTATGCAGAAGAAATTATAAAGAAGAAAAGAAAAAAGAAAAGAAGAAGAAAAAAANGTTATCAAATGAAAAATTAATTGATCAAAGAAGTTCGATAGACTTGATCCTGAACTGTAATCAAAGCTAATATTCGCTTAACAATTAAAAAAATTATAATAATAATAATAAGCCTTTTATTTCATGCAAATAATAGGTTACATACACGTTTTAAGTATGCAGAAGAAATTATAAAGAAGAAAAGAAAAAAGAAAAGAAGAAGAAAAAAAGATTGATGCTGTTAACACTTATTTACCCCTTTCTCCTTCCTCCCCTCATCCCTCTTCCTTCCCTCTCCTTCGTTTAAAAAATATAAATGTAGATAGTGCTTTTATAGTGTGTAAATATAAAAGTTTGTTTACATGAACCCTCCTCAAATGAAGGTGAAGACCTCCTCTAAAGAATACCATGTATCTTTGTCTTGGGCTATTTGCGGCCAGCGGGTACCAGCTATTTTAACCGCTTAACAATTAAACCGGTGTTTAAAAGCACAGCATACCAATTAATAATTATATTATGAGTACTTTCTGACTTATATTCAAGGATGGAGATAACCATAAAGAGTACAAAACGCTACAAATAATTACGCAAGTTCACGCATTTTTCTGGTAATGAATTTTCTTACATGAATCTTCACTTATCGTGAAAGTTAATCGCGTTTCAATTATTACCAGTTTGAATTTGGATGCGGTCGTGACGAGTGTAAGATCTTTCAAGATTTGAGGCTCACTTCATTAACACAGTTTTCTTATCTATACGTGAAGCAAAAACTTTGTATCCCCGTTTACGAAAATTGCGCTGACCGAGGAGTATGAAATTTTCCACACTTATAGAGAATATAGAGAAGAAGTGCACAATACTAATATATTTTTTTAAAAGAATGCATAAAATTTACATTAAATCAATTAAGAAAACATTACACACACTATATACCATGTATTTGACGCACACACGCATGCATACTATTTATTGTCAAACTTTTGTTCTTGACGTCTGTTGTGAAATTGAGAATAGATTAAATATCGTTTGTCTTTGTTAATATTTTTATAGTGAAATCTTGACGAAATTTGTGATTAAAGAAGTATAAAATACAATCATAATATAGTGTTTACTTCTTCAAACGAGGCTTATGGAGAGTATTAAGCGGTAGGCAGCGGCTTGGCTCTGCCCCTGGCATTGCTGAAGTCCATGGGCGACGGTAACCACTCACCATCAGGTGGGCCGTATGCCCGTCTGCCTACAAAGGCAATAAAAAAAAAAAAAAAAAAAAAAAAAAAAAAAAAAAAAAAAAAAAAAAGTGTACAAACTTACAATTCCAATTAATTATAGTCGAATTTCGACTACTGCGGGACCTCTAGTTTTATTTATTGGGTACCAACATGTTATATGGTCTAAAAAGTAATTAGAAAAACACGCTTTTATTAGTTTGCTATGTATATACATATGTTTTTTACGTAATGGCATCTGTGAAGGTTAAATTTTGAACATTTGCAAACGCATCGAGGACCGATGATAATACAATCATTTTATAACTTCACTCTAATATCCTGACCTAACGGGATCAAATAAAGATGAAATCAATTGTTAGTTGTTAGCAAACCTGGCTATTTATATTGATTTTTTTCCCTACCTATTCACTAGTAGCCTAGGGGGCTATCCCAGCTACGCCCGGACAGGCAGGTGAACTCACGTGTTCAATCTGAGAGAATTTGCTAACACTAGCCCTGGCAAGGACAGTGCTTCGAATATCAGACAAATATCAGCTTTATTTACATCGACATAGATATTTTCATGATTACACTGAAAGTTTTGTTTTTAAAACGACTATTAACATACAAATCAAGGGAGGCACTTAAAAATAAAGCGACTCGCTCTAAGTGAGAAGTCAGTTACTCCGCCATTTCTAAAGTAATCAGATTGGCGTATTATCCCTCGCCATTAGAGGGTGGGCAGGTCCATTTAGATGAGCCACTTGACTCAAGAAAATCTTTTGTCGTACTCTTAAGTGTTCATTTTTCATTAATCTCTTTTCATTGTCTTTTACAGGTTAATCATTCTTAAGTTTAACTTTATTAATTTTGGGGTATCATATTTTTTTTTCATAATTTTTTTTTAATCTCAGCGGATTATGTGAATTTTTCGATAGTCATTCTTCCTTTCAACAGTATCAAATAGTCGAGTTTGGTTTTTAGAGTTTCTTTGTTTTCGACTGTGGATGCTCCCAAGTGTATTAATAATTAGGGTGAACGATGTTAGGAATTGTTTAAGTAAAATTTAAAAAAGTTGTACATTTAATGTACTCACAAATAAACAATACAGTTTTAATAGCACTTCAAAAAAGTACAGGAAATTAATAAACGTCGTCCTAACGAGATTTAAATATTATATTTATAAGAAATATGCAAGATTTCGTATAATCACGACTAGAATCGTCAACGAGGGAGGTATCCGATGGTTCCTTTGATGTACTTTAAGGGACAATTCTATTATTTCCCTGGTTTTGCTTTGTTTCCCGTAAACACCTTTATGTTAAGGGGGAGTTACTTTAAGAATAAACAAAATGCATAAAACCGCTGTGTTTTTGCTCGCCCAAGTTTTTGGCTTTGAAGTTTTTCCATAGTGATCCTATTACTAAATTACTTTTGAACAGGAGTATCGTAAAACAGCTTTTGACGTAATAACTTTATCGTTATGACAATCGATAGCCATTCGTGTAAATTAGAACAGTTTTCACAAAAATGAAAAATTGATTGATTAAAAGGCCGTCCTTATGAAATGTTTAGGTTTGTTTTAAATTATCAGGACACTCTTAAATCCATTAAAGGAGGATTTATGGAACTGGACAACTAATAAATCGTCTCCTTTAGGACACGAACCCACCATCTACCTACAGCTATCAATGGGTATTGATAAACGATTACCATCACTCGTAAGTCCAATTCCTACCGCTGAGGATTCCATTCAAACCTTGTGGTCTCGTTTGAATTAAGACCGGTCACCAGTTAAAGGCTATCGAAACTTTCAAAGCCGAAATATTATTTTACCGTAACACTCGAGAAACTGCTATAAGAGCTAGACAAAAAATAAGTTCTGCCCTTAATCATCATTCTCTTTCCACATATCCTTTTCCCAGTCACCTGGGGTCGCGCAACATGTTCCTTCCTTATTCCTCTACCATTTCTTCGCTCACTTCCTTCTTACACATATCGTTTTTCACGCAATCCATCCATTTCATCTTAGGTCTACTTCTTCCTCTATATCCTTCCACATTCATAGTTAACACTCTCTTACCAACCCCAATTTTTTTTCTTCTCATCACATATCCATACCATCCCAAACGCGCACTTCTCAACTTCTCTGTCACAAGTGCCACTTTCAGACTTCCTCTAACATATTCATTCCGTATTCTATCCATTCTCGTTACTTCACACATCCTTCGCAACATTCGCATCTCTGCTGCATGCAATCGCCAATCGCCATGCAAACTTAAGAGCAAATTCTGCCCTTAATATACCTACTTTAATCTTGCACTTAACACAAACTCGATTAAAAGATGTTGGTTGGAAACTTTTTCGCGATACTGACAAAGGGAATCACAATAAATAAAATTTACAACATAATGGAGACAATAAAAGGGACCCTCGGAGCTGGTTCTGTTTCAAACTTTATTTTAAAAGGAATATTTTATTAACCGTTCCCATTTTGTTACGCTGCGTTGCCGAGACAAATCAAGAAATGTTTGTGCTGAATTATGCTACGTTAAACTTAGTTTCATATCTGTAGTATGCGGGGTGTGAAAGTACTGCTCGTGAAGACTTTTATGGTGGTAAGACCTCTTGTGAGTTTGCGCGGGTAGGAACTACCACCCAGCCTATTTCAGTCGTGTAGCAGTAATGCATCTCGGTTTGAAAGGTGGGGCAACCGTTGTATTGAACTGAGAACTTAGAACTCATGTCTCAAGATGAGTGGAGGCATTTACGTTACAGATGTCTATGGGCTCCGATAACCACTTAACACCAGGTGGGCTGGGTGTGGGCTGTCCGCGTTCATTTCGAAAAATTGAGCCCTCGGCTGATGGCGACGGCCATCAATTAATTAAAAAAATAAATTATGAGTAGTATTTCTTGTTTATATTTGCAAGAGTCGTTCACATAAACATAGGGAATAAATAATCTAATATATTTCAAAAAAATTAAACAGGATGAATCTATACTAATATATAAATCTATAGTGGTTTTTACGGAATGTTCCGTTATAACTACTGAACCGTGCATCCGATTGACTTGAAACTTGGTATCCACGTAGAAAATACTTATACTTAATGGATAGGCTAATATTTATATGAGTGTTGGACTCCCTACACCAGTTGTGAGGGCGTTAATTATGAGAATCTTTGTGAGGGTGAGAAATAATAATGTTAATTTTAAATGCCCAGCGAAGCGGACGGGTACACCTAGTGCCCTCATATGCATAATGCAACAAAGTTTAGTCATTGTAAAATTTCATTTGGACTTTTTATCCAATATGAACCCGCAACATTACTTATTTAATGATGCATGCAAAGCTATAATTTTTATAATCTTTTGCCTGTGAAACTTCACGTTTTCAAAGATCGTGAAATTGTCTTCGCAAAGACAAAAGAGATTAAGTATCCTAATTTAAGGACACTTTCTTGATTATAGACGCTTTTTTTTTCAAAATATATACGATTATAAAAGCAAACATATAACAATTAAGTATAATTTTCTCTTCGATTTATTTTGATTCGCAGTATACGAGAATGTTAATTTTTTTTAACATATTTTTTCATCTACACATCTGATAACCAAAAAAATTGTACATAAATAAAAAGAAACTAGTTATATTTTGCTCGAATCTCTGTAATTTTGCCAACATCGGTACACGCTGATATGTTAAAAAGCGGCTCGAATTCCCAATGTAACAGTAAAAAATCCTGAATCTAATCTTCATTTTAGCGTAGCATACAATTTCAGAATTCTCCACAGAAAAAAAAATCTTTGCAAGCGAAAATTTACCATCCGAAGTGGGTCACATTAAAAATCGCTGAATCTAAGCTAACGATAAATCGCGGAAAGTCGGCCATTAGTAAAAATACACGGAGTTCCGGGACTGAAACAAACAGATGCCAGGGCCGG
This sequence comes from Bombyx mandarina, assembly GCF_003987935.1. The sequence goes on along the minus strand of NW_021011679.1, from coordinate 245,041 downwards.
CGACCGACGACAAAACGAAGATTTACTCTTTGAGGATCGGCGTGTACTTCTCATAGCGGAGAAAACTATCGAGTGCGTATCCGTGTGTTTAATTAAAACTGATTTTACGGTTTTGAAGTGAAACTTCTAATGCGACTTCCAACAAAGGTTGCGTTAAACGTTTAACGCTACCATACTAGAAAGAGACAGAGCGAGAGTGAATGCGTGGCACTCGAACGCATGCAAGTAGTATATCTGTTACAGGCCAGCGCGAGCGTTAGCAACGAGTGGCGTCCAATATTTTAATGAAGTATTTAATATATTATATATTATTATTTTAAACATTTATTTTTCTGTAATTTTTATATTTATTTTTATGTTATTTATTCGCTCGTTTGGGATGCGACTTGTGTAGATACCACGGCACCGACACATCTTCCTGCGACTAATTCTAACGCTGGCAGCGCTGCTTCAACGGCTGAAGGCCTCAAACGGCGGAAATATGAATCTGAATGAATGATCTTTTTCTATCTATAATTTAAAATATATATAATATAAATGTTGCAGGTCGCATCTCTTATACACAGCATTCCCTATTACAAGAGGAATCTGATTGAAGGATGAAGAATGAAGAAAACCACAATACTACACATCGAAAAAGAAGTTTCACTTCATTCACGTGCACGAAGTTGCACGCGCACGTTTTTTTTTTATAATAACGCAGATTTTTATAATTTTCTACATATCGTATCGTATATACTTTATCGTCTTAGTTTAGTTCACGACTAATTCTTCACGATATTACTAGCGAACATTCAAACATTGTGATAACTGCTGTCGGATTTTAAATATCAATAGTAAAACCTAGTTCACATTGTGTCTGCACATCAAAAAATTCGTTGAAGACACCACTACTAAAACTACAGCTATGTATTAATAATTTAATCAAATGAGACCCACAGTAAAGTTTATATTTATTATTTTATAAAAGAATAAGTATACTCCACTGAACTTTTGTGCGGGATAGTAGAATAGTCAAGTCTTATTCCTACATCTAAGTTGGGCTCTGCAGTAACACTCACGCCGATTTTCCCCGCTGAGACTTAGAAATCCATAGACCATTACATTTTTCTGTAGATAACAAGGATATTATGTGAAATCGAATAGCTTTCAAGTGCTACATACAAAAAGAAGCTTAGAAGAACATCAGAAGCTTGTTTTAAATATTTTTTTAGTATTTTCATAGGCGGAGAGACGTACTCATGTGGTTCAGCTAAGAGCGGTGATCAGTGTACTTAGTGCGAGTTTTTTAACGTTCTCGATAGCGTAAAAGTTAACTCAAATTTGTATGGAGTTCAAACGTTTGCCTACCTTTGCCGCTAGGGGCGCTGTTCCAACTGCATACAAATTTTAGCTAACTTGCTCGCTATCGAAAACGTTAAAGAACTCGCACTAAGCGCACTGAGAATTAAGTGAAGACTCTCTCACCTTACGAAGTGAATGAACGCTTTGAGATATAACATTGAAGTTTCAATGGTATTGTAAAACAGCATTCGCATACTTTAATCTAGAACTGACTGTTTCTTCGGCAATTTTCATTTTAAATGATTGTAATATGTATGTTCAAGCATAATATAACTACGTCCAATAGTTTGTCTCAAAGAAACTACAAGGTACCAGATGTAGGCTACATTAATAATAACCAGGACAGTGGAGAATATTAAGCAGTAGGCACTGCCCCTGGCATTGCTGAAGTGCATGGACGACGGTAACCACTCACCATCAGGTGGGCCGTATGCTCGTGCCCTTAAAGAGCAACAAAAAAAAGGATAATCCCCTAAATAAAAAACGCAGCGTATTCAATCACTATTAGCTTCATGCCAAAAAAACTTGCTGTAAACAAGAGGATCTTTCTTCCGAACATAAAGACACAATGTTTCCTAAATCTTATATCAATGAACGAATCTAAACCTTAACAAAACAAGCCAATGAAGTTTTGTAAAATTAAACCACCCGCACAGTTTAAAACATTATCAGTTTATTGTCAAAGTGGAGTGGATGAAACAATAATACAAAGCGACAGTATACACTATTACAAACTATTTTATAATTACTATCGTAAGCCAACGGGAACGAAACTTGGTTTGTTCGCAAGGACTTGATCAAAAAACTTCAAGTGTTTGTGAATAAGTGCCTGCGTCAGATTTTGAAAATCTTTTGGTCTGAGAAGATCACTAACAAAGAGCTGTGGAGGATCACTAAGCAGACACCTATGGAGAAGGAGATCCTTACGCGGAAGTGGCATTGGATTGGTCATACTTTGAGAAAGCCCGATACCCACCTATTAAAGAGAGCACTGACCTGGAAAGTGTCTGGCAAAAAGAAGAGAGGCCGCCCCAGAACAACTTGGCGTCGCTCGGTGGAGCAGGAGCTAGGGGTCTTGGGCATGACGTGGGAGGAGCTAGAACAGACTGCCCAAGACCGATATAAATGGAAAAATTTGATTCAAGTCCTACACCCCAGCAGAAGGTAATAGGAAAGAATGATGATGATCGTAAGCCAAAGTTATTAAGAAAGCGCAAGCGTCTCGCATCAAATCGACCAGCTGACTGACTTGGCGAGGGCCGATACAAAGTGTGTCTAGAGATATGCATATGCATTTATTCTATATTTCTACATTGAAAACAACTTTGTTCACTCGCAGTCACTATATAAAAATTCGGATCGTTCGTCCGTTCAACACACAATAATTTTATTAAAATTTAAATCTATTTTTACATCTTACAATGTATGTAATAATAACAATATTATGTTAGAAATAATTTTTAACATGCTACACCAAGGTCTATTTAAAACTCAAACGTACGAGAGCACGTCACAAATGAAATACAAACCTTTCCACGATTCAGTGTGAAAGTTTTTTATCTGTCGAGGGAAACGAGGGTTGACGGAAACTGCACCTCAGGCGACAGGAGCGCTCCGTGCATCCGGAGTTTTTCGCTACGGGGACCATGATTTTTTTTTATTTCCCTTTTTTACTGGTAGAAGGACTCTTGTGAGTCCGCACGGGTAGATACCACCACCCTGCCTATTTCGGCCGTCAAGCAGTAATGCGTTTCGGTTTGAAGGGTGGCGCAGCCGTTGTAACTATACTGAGGCCCTAGAACTTATATCTCAAGGTGGGTGGCGTATTTGCGTTGTAGATGTCTATGGGCTCCAGTAACCGCTTAACACCAGGTGAGCCGTGAGATCGTCCACCCATCTAGGCAATAAAAAATATATTTAGAGCCATACAGCAGCAAAGGACACCCCTTGCACTCTCTCACGCGACGTCCGATCATTAATGAGTTTCATCATAATATTAATCTATGTCAATCTGTCAGTTCTGATGATACTACGCCATTTTTTAATGCAATAAAGGTTCATGACCTCAACTTACTGTTGTCATATCTGTGCAGGGATTCGGATATAAAGATTTAAAAAAAACATTTAATAAAAATCTGGTTACAAATCATGGCAACCCCAACATAAAAGCGTTCTAATAAAACCCACTACACCTGGTAACATTAGCAATTGTCTTTGGAAAACGCGCTGGCTCTTTTGTCTTTCGTTTTAAATTCCAGCTGAATGGTAAGTACGTTTGTAAATAAACTTCTTATGACTATTTAGTAGTTTATTACAATTCATACGTATTATACTTGTATACTCATAGTATAGTATCATATAATATTTTTCAGCTTTAGTTTATATGAATAATCATATACTTGTGTGTGGTATGATAATACTTCTTCTTCTTCTTTGTCGTTTCCTCATTACTGAGGGTCGTGACCACCTTGGTCCAGTTTTTGCATTCGGCCTGCTTAATGGCGCCCGGGACGCTGGTGTTTGTGGCCTCCTTGACAATGTCCGTCCACCTGGTTGGCAATCTTCCTCGACTTCTCTTTCCTTCCGCGTGACCTACAACTATTAATTTTTCCAAGTTCTCAGGATTTTGTCGGGCCACGTGTCCGAAGTACTTGAGGAGACGCTGCATACAGATTGCAGATAGACGGGTCTTGATGTTTAGCTCCTCGAGAATTGACACATTTGTTCGGCGCTCCGTCCATGATACGCCCAACATTTTGCGCCAACACCACATTTCAAATGCGTCAATTCTCGATCAGGTAGAGGCCTTGAGGGTCCACGTCTCAGAAGCGTACAAGAATATGGAGAAGATAGGGTTCTCATGAGCTTTATCTTAGTTTTTTTGTTTATTATACATCAAAGCAAAAAATTTAATTATCTTGCAGATAATACGATTTCATGTTTTTTTAACTCAGTTTGAAAAAACACCTGGAATTCTTGAGAGGGTCACAAAAAAAATGAGAATATCTCCGCCCAACAAACCACACCACACCAACTCATACGATACCTTCACTACAACTAGCAATTGGACTAGTACATATAATAAGTATCACTCGATATAATTATTGATACGAAGGAGTAATGGATTGGTAACCATATTGACCTTTTGTGGCTTTTAAATTTCATTGTGTAGATACACAGATGAAAATAATTATTAGGTCGATTTTCTATTCAAGCGCCTTTTTTTAGTTAAAGTAAAATACAATTTTATTATATTTTATCTAGAATTCATATTTAGGTACATACTATTCATTTTTTGTTTTAATTTGTTAATTAAGGCTTCTTTATCTTTTTCTTTATCTTATCTAGAATTAACACTTATTCTCTGAACCGTTGCATGATATTTTTGACATTTTTACTATTATTTTCTCTTTTTATTGTAACGCTAAAGCTCAAGTAGATTTTTAGAGTACTATTCAGCACGTCTGAAGCAGTCAGTATGTCTCAAGAAAATAGCGTTTCCGTTAATACAAAATCTTAAAAGCGAATACGCAAGCCTTACCGATTTTGACATAGTTCGAGGCCTCGCTAGGGCTTAGTATATATTAACGAGCGAAGCGATTTTCAATTCAAGCGATTTTTTATGGATAAATAAAATTTTAGTTCTATAATTCTGTTTTTTTTATTCCTTCCATAGATAAACGAGGATACAGCTTACGCTATTGTTAGTAGTCCCCCTTAGCTTATGAACTATAGCGATGCCAGGAACATAGCGAAGCCGTTGCCTTTTTTTTCTAAATGTTAAAGACCCACTCACTAAACTAAAGTATTTTTATCAACTGAACGCTTGTAGGTATGTACTAAAAATGGTATCCGTATTTTGTTAATTTTTACAACACATACTAGCTTACCGCTTTAATAATTAGCTTCAATATTGCCTCTTGCTTATATGCGAATATCGTAATGGAGACAACATATATATGGAGGGGTAAAAGGTTATTCGACTTAAGCCACATTTCGGTGAATACGCGACATTTATCTTTATATTTAAAGGTGCATTTTATTTGGTACTAGCGGCTCGCTCCGGCTCCGCTCGGGTCTTTAACAAAAATTTCAACGATATTTGACGTTGTTTTATTTATTTAAATAAAAGAACACTTATTGCGGCATAACGATAATAGTTAGACATATGCTGTCCCGACACTTTTTGTAAATAATAATGAGTTCTACAAAGTCGTAGTACCTACATTATTTTATTCTATCATCAATAGTTTTCGCAGGGCACCCAGTGTAAAGAATATTTTAGGTATTTTTTTTACACCTTGGATTACATTATTGGAGTTTTAGTGAGGATCCCTAATTTTTTTCAAATAGGTTATATGGATATCACTCGGGAATAGTGTAGCAAGTTCCAAACAGTGAAAGAATTTTTCAAATCGGTTCAGTAGCTTCGGGGCCTATTCAATACAAACAAACAAACAAATCTTTCCTCTTTATAATATTAAGTATAGATTAGCATCAACGTTTCGATGTTTTTATTTGAACTTCAATTAAGTTTACTGTATTCAAACAGCTGAAGAAGTTTTTTTGTCACGATATTTTTTCCAAATTTTAAATTGTAAATAATTCTCCTGTAAGGTTGCAAAAATGTCGCTTAAAACAAATATCCTTTCACCCCTCGATGTATATTTTTATATTGCTTAGATGAGTGGACGAGCTCACAGCCCACCTGGTGTTAAGTGGTTACTGGAGCCCATAGACATCTACAACGTAAATGTGCCACCTACCTTGAGATATAAGTTCTAAGGTCTCAAGTATAGTTACAAGTATAGTATATTTATTTATTTATTACACTTCATGTAAATTTTACATTGGCGGACTTAATGCCTAAGGCATTCTCTACCAGTCAACCAAAGCTAACGCAGAGTAAATAGTGGTAGGTGCAATGAAATTTATATTAAGTTACAAAAAAATTGGAATTCGTTGCCATCAGCGGTCTTCCCCAACAACTGCGACATTGGGTTATTCAAGAAAAGAGCATATTCTTACCTGAAGGGTAGGCAACGCACTGGCGTAAACGCTGGTGACCGTGGGCGGCGGTGAATCACTTACCATCAGGTGACCCGTCTTGCTCGTTTGCCCCTCGTTGTTATAAAAAAAAAACATACACACACATATTATTATACATACACACACACATACACATATAATAGGTTGGGGAAAAAGTTTTTGTATATGTAAATATGACAGAAAAAAAAACCTTTTTTATTGTGTTTCGAAGCCACTATGGCCGCCCCTTAATCGCAGCGAGCGTGATTACACCAAACAACCGACAATCGCAAATGGAAAAAGGCACGGAGCTGCAATATATTATTTCCTTCTAATATTCGTCCTTAAGACTGAGATTTAACATAACTAGGGTTCGCCAATCGAAATTCGACCACAATCACTGACGCATCAAAACTCAGATTCGTTTAAGGTTTAATTATGCTGTTCACGTACTGAAAAAAAAACCTGAGGATCGAGAGTTAGATTTGATATATCTAGCTAGATAACGGCAGTCACGTTGTGATATGGTGGTAGGACCTCTTGGGAGTCCGCACGGGTAGGTACCACCACCCCGCCTATTTTCCGCCATGAAGCAGTAATGCGTGTCGGTTCGAGGGGTGCGGTAGCCGTTGTAACTATACTGAGACCTTAGAACTTATATCTCAAGATGGGTGGCGCATTTACGTTGTAGATTTCTATGGGCTCCAGTAACCACTTAACATCAGGTGGGCTGTAAGCTCGTCCATCCATCTAAGCAATAAAAAAAAATAAAAAAATCTATGGACTCTTTTAACTGATTAATACCAGGTCGTCGTGGCCTAAAGGATAAGCCGTCCGGTGCATTCGTGTTGAACGATGCATCGGTGTTCGAATCCCAGGCGGGTACCAATTTTTCTAATGAAATACCTACTTAACAAATGTTCACGGTTGACTTTTTTTTTTTTTTTATTGCTTAGATGGGTGGACGAGCTCACAGCCCACCTGATGTTAAGTGGTTACTGGAGCCCATAGACATCCACAACGTAAATGCGCCACCCACCTTGAGATACAAGTTCTAAAGTCTCAAGTATAGTAACGTAACGACGGTTGCCCCACCCTTCAAACCGAAACGCATTACTGCTTCACGGCAGAAATAGGCAGGGTGGTGGTACCCACCCGCGCGGACTCACAAGAGGTCCTACCACCAGTAATAAACTTCCACGGTGAAGGAATAACATCGTGTAATAAAAATCAAACCCGCAAAAATTATAATTTGCGTAATTACTGGTGGTAAGTCCTCTTGTGAGTCCACCTCTTGTGAGTCCGCACGGGTAGGTACTACCACCCTGCCTATTTCTGCCGTGAAGCAGTGATGCCTTTCGGCTTGGAGAGTGCGGCAGCTGTTGTAACTATACTGAGACCTTAGAACTCATATATCAAGGTGGGTGGTGGCATTTACGCTGTAGATGTCTATGGGCTCCAGTAAAACCACTTAACACCAGGTGGGACGTGAGCTCGTCCACCCATCTAAGGAATAAAAAATAAATAAAAAATAAAACCAGGTGGGCTGTGAGATTATGCTAGATCCCGTTCAATTCAATAAAAGCACATATATTATTGCCTGTTAGTTTATTTTGAACGTTGACACGAACGAAATAAATTCGCTATTCACACACGGTTAGTTGACCCCAAATTAACTTACTTTGCTTTACCAGAGACTGATACATAGACAATTACAATTATTAGGTAATAATTAAGGTACGTAAGCCTTTCTGTTAAATAATCTGGTTCCCTGAAATGACTCCTTACTAGGGTTGACAACATTCAACTGACTTATTAGTAATCGAAACCATTATAGGCTAAGGCAAGGTAGTCATCAATGGAGAACGTTCTTACACCGGTGTACCCATTATTTACATATTTCGCAAAAAAAAACCCGTCACAGCTGAATTAAAAATTCAGAGGAATGTCTCGGTCAGCTAAGGATTGCTTTGAACGTCGTCATCGCGAAGAGTACTTCTTATAAAAAAATATATATGGGAAAATATACATTACACCTAAAGGGAAAACCATTGTGCTCAGCACACGAATCTTGGCCTGAAATGGAAATCGAAGCCACGACCCTACGCTCAGCAGACAGAACTCACAACTGTGCTACAAAGTCAACAATCTCTCTCTTCGATCGGTTCCTCACTGCTGAGGATCGTGACTCCGTCCGATTTCGTCAACCAACTGTCTCCATCGATCCCGCCCTGCAGCCCGGTGGAGTGCGTCGCTGATAGGTATCCCCAGTTCCTCCGCTATTTGGTCCGACCATCGTTTGGGACCTCTACCCCTAGGGTAATCTATATATCTATCTATATACAGGGTGGCCCATAAGTCCTTTGAAAAGTAAAATTTGAATAAAACGAACAGGGCGCGCGTGAGCGGTGCAGGGGAAGCGGGGGGAGTAACTTCGGTTTCTGGGAATTTAGTCGCGATGGAGCGTTTTACCGGAGCGGACCGTGCGTTTTGTGTGCGCGAGTTTTATAAAAACGACAATTCGGCAACCGTTGCGCGGCGTAAATTTCGAGAACACAAAGGTTTACACAACTTTGACGACACTCCAACTCTTCAAACGATTAAGAACTGGGTTGCTAAGTTCGAGGAGACCGGTTCGACGTTAGATAAACCGCGGTTGGGTCGCCCAAGGACGTCACGTACGGAACAAAACATAGACACAGTGACACAGTCTATTCGCGAAAATCCGACACAGTCAACTCGTAAGCGCGCCAGAGCATTAAACGTATCCAGGACATCGTTACAACGGATTTTGAAGAAAGATTTACATATGCACCCTTACAAAATTCAGTTGGTTCAAGAATTAAAGGAAACTGACGGTATTCAAAGACAAAATTATGCGAATGAAATGTTGAATCGGTTTACTTCCTTCAATAACATAATGTTCTCTGACGAGGCTCATTTCCATCTTAACGGGCATGTTAGTAAACAAAATTGCCGCTATTGGAGCCCCATCAATCCAAAACTTAAGCATCAGAAGCCCTTACATAGTCCGAAAGTGACTGTTTGGGCCGCTATGTCAGCCCATGGTATCCTAGGGCCTTACTTCTTTGAGGATGGCAGAGGGCGCGCAGTTACTGTTACGTCGGAGCGATATGTGGCTATGATCGAAGAGTTTTTCATACCAGAATTGCAAAACTTTTCAGGCTTTAATGCCAGGACGTGGTTTCAACAGGATGGGGCCACTTCTCACACCTCTAACACTGCTATGCCCGTTATCCGTCAACTTTTTCCTGGCAAAGTTATCTCTAAGAGAGGAGACATTTCCTGGCCTCCACGTAGTCCAGATCTGACCCCGATGGATTTTTTTTTGTGGGGCTACCTTAAGGCTAAAGTATACGACACAAACCCGCGGTCAATTGAGGCCCTAAAAGAAAACATCCGCAGAGAAATGACAAGCATTTCAGCAGTGACGTGCCGCGCAGTCATCGACAATTTTAGACGTCGTTTGCAAGAGTGCCGTGATCGCAACGGATTACATTTAGATGTTATTTTCAAAAAATAATTCCCGTTTTTTAAGCTTTTTATGTAAATAAAAATTTAATTCATAATGTAATTAGTTTTATTTTAATAAATTTTTTTTCATATCAAAGGACTTATGGGCCACCCTGTATATACCGTGTATGTGTTTATATATTGTATAATGTAGTTTGGTTGTTTCACATTAAGTTATGCACCTACCACAGGACTCTCTACACCACCCTTGGTTGACTGGTAGAGAATGCCTCAGGCGTTAAGTCCGCCATTGTACTTATGTGCATTAAGTTGAATAAATAAATAAATAAATAAATAATCTAGGGGTAGGGGTAAAGTCAACAATAATAGTGCATTAAAAACTCTAATATCACCAGGACCGAAAGCCGCAGATTTAACAGCCTTATTCGTACAAACAGGTCTTTTATTAGAAAGTTTTGCATTTTAAACGAAAAACACTAAGCGCAAACAAACAATTCACAGAACTCCTTTCCAAGAGAGATAACCAAGTTTAATTTGACAGTTCGTGAAGGAAAACCTGCCTCGCATTGTCCAAAGCGGAACTTTGTAAATCCCCTTCTACTTGACAATGCAAAGGCGCTTTTTATCCTTAATTTTTCATTATTAAAAGGGTTGCAAATAAACGAACTTACTTGGTTTTGGAAAGAAGTTCCTTATGGGACGATGCGGAGGGAAACCATAACCGGGAAAAAACGTCCGTAACGTAAGATTTGTATTAGTAATGCACACAGTGTACGACTTAACTTTGTAATAACGTACAAAAAATAAAAAAACCATAATAAAATATGTATACCCGAATAATTATTTTCTTTATACCTCGAATAGAACTTAAAATTAATATTTTTATAATAAGGAACTTCGTTCCTATCCGGTGTCCCACGACACCAGACATTTTTTTTTCTATCGCCCATCAATACAGTGAATCTTTTTTTATTGCCCTTGTAGGCAGACGAGCATACGGTCCACTTGATTTTGAGTGGTTACCGTCGCTCATGGACATCAGCAATGCCAGGGGCAGAGCAAAGCCTTGTTTGAAGAAGGACATGTCACAGCGCTCGGAAAACACCGTAGAGGGGAGCTCATTCCAAAGTCACTCGTAGCCATCAATAATAAACGAGGCATTACTAAATTTTAGCACATTAGTAAATAATTAGCATATCGTCGCTGTCAAACCAAAATCTGTTATGTGCAAAAATTCTATTTTGAATTAACGACTAAAAACATTTTCGTATAAAATTATTATATGAAGGTGAATTTTTAAGAACTATATCAAATGAAAGCTATAGATAAATATTAAAGATATAGACACATAACAATTTTTTTAAATGCTAGCTAAGGGCTGTGAACTATACGACCGAAGATCAAAAAGTGAAAATCTCAAAAAGTGCTCATAGCAGATTTTAGGTTGACAACGACGATATTGATAAATAGACTTTCATGTTATAAAATGGTATTGCCCAAATAAACAAATGACGGATTGTTTAATATACACTTCCTAAAGCCCGTCTGCGAAAATAAAAGAACATTTCCTGCATCTAACGAAGTTGCACGGACTGATGTAACACATAATTGAATTTTGTTTATAACATTTAATTATATTAATAAAATAATTATATTTTATTTTATATATATATTTTATAATTAATAAAATAACATTTTTTTTTGTTAAGGAGTACCTTTCGCGATGACGTCGCTCAAAGCTATCCTTAGCTGACCGAGACATTCCTTTGAGTTTTTAATCTTTCATCGCATAAATTCAGCCGTGATGGTAATTTTTTTTTTCGAAATATGTAAATAATGGGTACACCGGTGTAAAAACGTTCTTCGTTGATATGCCTCAACCTATAACGGTTTCGAAAATTTAATATTACTAATCACTAATAAGTCAGTTATTGACGATTATTGAGTGACTCGGTGATGAAGTAATTAGCGGCCCTGACTGTTTCGCCAAGGGTCGTGGGTTCGATACTCATATCGGGCAAACATTGTGTGACGTACAGTTTAGTTTTCTCATTGTCGGATTGTTTATTGTCTATATATGTTTTTTTTTTATTGGTTAGATGGGTGGACGAGCTAACAGCAGCCCAACTGGTATTAAGTGGTTACTGGAGACCTTAGACATCTACAACGTAAATGCGCCACCCACCTTGAGATATAAGTTCTAAGGTCTCAAGTATAGTTACAACGGCTGCCCCGCCCTTCAAACCGAAACGCATTACTGCTTCACGGTAGAATTAGGCGGGGTGGTGGTACCTACCCGTGCGGACTCACAAGAGATCCTACCACCAGTAAAGATCAGTATATATCGAAGAAATCGTATTATTAACAAAATCGTCCGACATCATAGGGCCGAATAGGGTGATCGAGTTAAGAGAAATATTGAGTACACAAAACACGTTTGTTGATTTCTAACAATTTAGAAATCTTCTCGTGACGTTAGCAAACGAAAACGTATGACAGTTTTTAGGACGGAGGCACCGCTCTTCAAGAAGGCCGGTTGGTACGTGTGATAACGTTTATGCGCGCCTCCATCGGCTAGACTCTATGGTAGCACGAAGCTAGTCGAGCTCCGACGTGCGTGACAACGGCAGTGGCTGTTTTTGAGAAGTATGTGGCGGTTAGTTTTTTATTTTATTTTTATTTATTTTATTAGGCTCACAATACACATCACAAGCTAAAGATACATAAAAAACACAAATAAAAAGAAACAAAATCTGGCTTGCAACATAAGTTATGTGCGCACGACAAAACAAGACATATAGTGCTGAATTTGTATAACAATGTTCCTTACAATTATGACAAAACAACACACTAATCTAACGAATAATGTAAGGAAAAAAAAATTATTCACAATATAATACATTAAACAATTACATTAACCTACCTATTAATAAAGTGGAGGATGCCCTTGAACATTTTTCTAAACGTAACCAACCTACAAGTAAAAATATCTAACTCAGGTTGACTAATAATGTTTAATAGCCATTATGGATGAAAATTAAACTTCCAAATTTGAAATTGAAATTTTTAACCTCATGTTTTGGGTGTGCATGAGCTCCTATAAGCACTTAAAATATGAAGCGCCATTATCTTTGTACACGTGAAGTAAAAATGTTAATGTGAACTTCATATCGATGTACTTAATTCTTCTTCTTCGTTACCACGCTCTTGGCAGAGTGATCGTGGCCATCATGCTATCAGTAACGAGCTCAGAAGCCGGTGCCATTCCTACCTTCATGTTGCGCGTTAGGTGTTTATATGTTGATGACAATCCGTTGCAGCCTTGACCTGGTCAGTCCATCTAGCAGAAGAGCTGCCTCTACCTTTCCTAGTACCACCAGTCGCTCAATAGTAGCATTCCCACCCTGTAACACACTCACCTTACTAAATCAATTACGTTTTATCTTAAAACTGCCACATCCATACGCTTCAAACTCTTCACTGTCAGGTAGAGGAAGTCCAACATTTGAAACAAACCGTGCGCGCTGTGTACAAATGAATCCTTGAGCCCTTTTCGGATCACAGATCTAAAAGTCCATTCAGAGATATGACACGCGGAAATACGATTTTAAAAGTCGATTCCAGTATTAGCTGTGAAACATCGAATCTGAGTTAAGAAATTCAAATTGCATTGAAAATTCTAGAAGTCGGGTATTCGTTTGGAATGGGCACAAGAAGTTATGCCGTGAAACTTCTGGCATTCCTGTTCGAAGGGTGGAACAGTTTTTTTAGAACACAGTCCACATTTAAACCTCATATGACGAAGCTAATGAAAACATTTACGTTGGGCCGTCTAATTGAAATAATCTATATATATAAAAATGAATTGCTGTTCGTTAGTCTCGCTAAAACTCGAGAAAGTCTGGACCGATTTGGCTAATTTTGGTCTTGAATTATTTGTGGAAGTCCAGAGAAGGTTTGAACGGTAGATAAATATGAAAATGCTCGGACTTAAATAAAAATAGCAATTTTGTTTTTCCTTTGATGTGTCCTCCGTCGGACGGATTCTTTTTGTTTGTTTTAAGTTTATTTTATACAAAAGTTTAGGTCTTTTATTTATCGATTGAGGCACTACAAAGTCTGTCGAGTCAGCTAGTGTTTTATGTAATACGCATCCATATATGTTTATGGAAGAAATTTAAAGTAAGTTAATGTTAGTTCAACTTCACTTCCAGTACACAAACAGCTCGGCGTTGGTTCGTTCCCAACATTTTCGTTGTACATTTGTTTTATTATTATTTGGGACGCGTTTTGTCTACGCTGATTTAATTTCAAATATCCGAGAACGGTCTTACGAAAACAAGTCTTCATTTTTTATGTTCCGTAAAATATTTTTTGATGTTCGTAAATTGAAAATCATGAAATTACAATTTGAAATGTTAATAATGCGAGCCCCTCTGGCCATTGAGGGGTACTTCGAGTTTTTAAACATTTTTTATATTCAAATCGAATAAGTAACGCTCATGTCAATTTAATTAAGTGTCATCACAGTACGTTGACCTTTTCATATTCTCTTTAGGTGTTAATAATACGATGTCTGAAATACATTTTACTTTTTTTATTGCTTAGATGAGTGGACGACCTCACAGCCCACCTGGTGGTTACTGAGTCCATCTATATTTACGACGTAAACGCGCCACCCACCTTGAGATATCGGTTCTAAGGTCTCAGTATAGTTACAACGACTGCCCCGCCCTTCAAACCCTAACGCATTACTGCTTCACGGCAGAAATAGGCAGGGTGGTGGCACCTACCCGCGTGGACTCACAAAAGGTCCTACCACCAGTAATTATGCAAATTATAATTAAAATTTAGTTTCCAGCGACCTTTTCTACCACGTACCATCCGGCTTTGGAATGAGCTCCCCTCAACGATGCTCCCTGAAATCTATGACATATCCTTCTTCAAACGAGGCTTATGCAGAGTACTTAACAAAAAGCAGCGGCTTGGTGGGACGTATGCTCATATATCCACAAGGGCTATCAAAAAATAAAAATTCACGAACCATTAAAATATTACACTCCTTTTTATGCAGTTGTGTAAAATTAGAGGCAACAGCAAGAAATATTCATACGAAAAAATACTTTTAAAAAAAAAAGTGTAAAAATTATTATGAGCATTTATAACAATTGAGTCGCAAAAGCTTAGCCAGGAGCACACGAAGTTTCTACTTAGAAAGTTAGCCCCCAGACAAATGTGTACACAGCTGTTAATGTATGTAAATTTGTATTTAGCATGAAATACGGCCAAAGCTAATTGCCATGGAGCTTTTGTTAAGGTCATTTTAAACTTGAACCATTTATTTTGGGTGAGACCTACTATGTTGTTGTAACTTTTACGGGCACTTAGAAATCGTATCAAATTAAATCGAGTATATAAAGCTTTTGTTCCATATTTTATTGGTTAGCTGGGTGGACGAGCTCACGGCCCACCTGATGTCAAGTGGTTACCGGAGCCAATAGACATTAACAACGTGAATACCGACACCCGCCTAGAGATATGAGTTCTAAGTCACCGTTTTTGCAATACAACGGCTGCCCCACCCTTCAAACCGAAACGCATTACTGCTTCACGGCAGAAATAAGCAGGGTGATCGGTGCCTCTGATTCCAGCAGCCTGACTGGCCATCGCACCGATACGGCCGACGTTCCAGAACATTCGCTACATCTCAAAGGATCCGTCAGCCGAGCGTCATTGGTCGTAGTGTGCCGCGTCAAAGAAAGTTTGAGAATCACTGATTTTATGCTAGTTGATTAAGTAAAGAACTCTTAAACTTATATTTTTGTTTGTGTGATGTGACATTTTTAAACAGGTGCCGCGTCAAAAAAAGTTTGAGAATCACTGATCAAAAAACGAAAATTACATTTAGACACACAACTAGAACAACAAGAGGCATAAAAATAAAAATGATTCATTCAGTTATATTATTATCAAAAAACTCTAATGGAACATCTAACGGATAACAACAATAGTCTATTTACTCTAACACAAAATCTATAGCCAAATTCGGACCGACTCATTCTAAAAGTCCAACGTTTACAGTTCGCTGACCGAAAAAAAAAAGACTGAATTAAAAAAAAAAACGTATATAAAATCAAAATACGAAGACTCGAAAAACATCGGTCTTAATCAAAACCGTTTCCAATGAAAACCTTTAGAACCGAACATTAGAAAGAAAACCCTTTTTTTTTCTTCAAATTATAAATACATACAGAGAGGATGGCGTCCGGACATTCGTATGGAACGTGTCTATTATAAGAACTCCGATTTCGAATTGCCTCGAGGGGATCACTGGTCCCTTTTTAATTTGGGGAAAAAATCGAAAGCCAACGGACAATGACGGACGTAGTTAGGACATGTCGGGGGTCACCACGTATCGAAAACAAATAAAATAATAACAAATGTAAAACACACAAGGGACTTTATATTAAATCTTTTTTTTTTTTTTTTTTTTTTTTTTTTTATGATTGAAACTTTACTGGTGGCCCGAAGGCCTTTCCAGTTTCACCAGGACAGGTGGGCGAGCAAAGGCTCAGCCAAGAGGGGTGGGATTTGCTAACAACTGCCCGAGCGCCTCCGAAGGAGACCTAACAACTCAACAGCAATTGTTTCGCGAATGAATCTACTACCGGATCGGAATCGCGACCCGCTGAGAAGATCCGGCGAGAAACTCAGCGGNAGTCTTTAACTTCCATCGGGGTGACGGGTGGTAACGCATCAGAGGGTGGCAAGGAGGCTCTGCGTTCTACCTCACTGTCTACTAATTCTACATGAACAGGGTCCACGGATTGAGTGCTGGGCGTGCACTGGGTTTGCAATGTATCGGCCAGCAGCTCTGCTTTTTCGTCATCATCGAACGCCGCGAGTCGGCCTGAGGGGCCTAATATTAAATCTACGCCTGTATGGTGGATACCGAAAGCGTATTAGACCAGAATTAGTACAACCAGACCAGAAAAATAAAAGTGCTTGCACAGATATATAGATTTTGATTAAGTTTCGTGTTTCGCGCGAAGATATTGTTACGCGGGTAAGAGTAACGCCATCTATCGTCAGATAGCAGAAACGAATATCAAGAGAAATAGTGAAATCAAGAACGCTCCAGAAGTGGTAGGACCTCTTGTGAGTCCACGCGGGTAGATACCACCGCCCCGCCTATTTCTGCCGTGAAGCAGTAATGCGTTTCGGTTTGAAGGGTGGGGTAGCCGTCGTGACAATAATGAGACTTTAGAACTATATCTCAAGGTGTGTGGCGCATTTACGTTATAGATGTCTATGGGCTCCAGTAACCACTTAACACCAGGTGGGCTGTGAGCTCGTCCACACATCTCAGTAATAAAAAAAAAATAAAAAAGTGCAACGCCATCTATTATCAAATAGCGTAAACGACAATATCATAAGTCAATAAAAGAAAAAAATCTTCTGCATTAAACATCCCATCCTCAAGGATTTCCACCTGCTTTATGGATGCCCAAAACACACAGATACGCAACAAAAATAAACACATCCAATCTCAAATGACAAATTGGATGAATGTGAATACTCATTCCAAAGCAACAAAATACCAAAAATACAAAAAAAAAGTACCTTGGATAACAACATAATATGTTATTCAATATACACACACATACACAGCCTACACACACATTTATGCCAAGCAATACACAATTAACTGCCAAGCGAAAGAGCGAGACATGTAAAAGAGCAAGACACAAAAAGTATGTGTATCCGTCTTGCCACGGAAGCCACAATATTCGCTGTATTTTATGGATCACAGAGTCAAGCAGTACTCCAAAAAGTAAGTGCACTACAAAACTACTCTTCTTGCTCTAAGCAACAGCTACTCTTGAGTTGTTAGGTCTCCTTTGGAGGCACTTGGGTAACTGTTAGCAAATCCCAACCCTCCTGGATAAGCCCTTGCACGCCCACTTGTCCTGGTGAAACTGGAAAGGCCTCCGGGCTACCACTAATCTCTCAAACTTAAAAAAAAACGATCTGCAATGGACCTTTCCATCAGCTGCCTATGTCTCATCCTTTTTTAATCAAGGCTTGAAAAATGTCCACAGTGATTCGCGGTGATCGATGGGACCTCACTCCATCAGGTGCTCATCATCGTCACCACCTGCGTTCATCTGAAAAAACGAATGGGAAAGCAATATTTGGTTAGAGTACGCCTCTGTGTGAGGTTAACCATCACAATACTACAGAAATAACAAGTTTGCTTCCACGATGACCTCTCGATTACATCGGAATGATTAAATATATATCTCATTTGAAATATTCTCAATATGTTTGTTATATTACAAGACAATTAACTTATGCGGTGTCTTTATCAATTAATAACTTTCAATCGGTAATGCGATTATGATAATAATAATAAAAACTGAGAACAAATCACACACAATTAACCGGTCCCAATTTAGGATTCCCTGAGCTATGGGTACCAGAGACTGATAACATACTGATATATTATGTTTAAATAAATATATATAATAAACACCCAGACGAAAAGCAAACAAAATACTGAACCATTCCATCAGTATGTTCTTATGACGTTGTCACATTCAACTATCATCAGTAAACTGACTTTACAGACAACCGATATTTTTTTCTGTGTTTAGTTATATAATAATTAAATGCCTTAACTTTATCAACATATAAGTTTAGGGGCATCTGCTACAAGATGTCGCTAGTTTCCATACAAAAAATATTTGTCTTAAAGTATCGCAGTTTCGGGGCCCTGGTTAGAAGCCTATTCGCCAAACATCGGTATATGACATTGTAATGTAACTAGACAAATAAAGATGAATTAATATGATAATGTTTTATAACATAAAAATATTTGTCGTGAGGTAGTTCGTACTATAACGAACAAGTCTGAACTATTTTGAATTTCTAAAAGAACTTCATGTATTAAAATAAGCTCACCGGAAACTAGAGCAAGACTAATATGAGTTTCGAGTTCGCTTACACGACAAACATTTTTCTTTAAGTTCTGAATCAGATCGTTGGGGCCACTAAATCGATGTTTTAATTTAAATCCTTAAATTTATTTAGTGGTATAGTCGTTTCAAACCGCTGACCACAACGCGTAACCTTTATAGCAAGATATTACACGAACCAAATGAAAACGTCACCAGTGAGAACATTCAGCCTGTCAGTTGTCAATCTCACTAAACGTCAATGTCAATTGTTTATCTATGGTCGTCATAGTCACGTATGTCGTCGGGACTTTTTGGCGGGAACGCGAGGAGTGAAGTTGTGTGATTTGTTTTATTTTGTCTATTTAGTGTTTCTTCAGGTTTAAATGTGTAATAATGGTGGTTTATTAACTGTTTAATATCTGTGAAAGTGCACAAATATGGGAAAATGAAACAAAGCTGCTGGACGTAACTTCTCGGGTTCCTCCAAAAAGTCCACTGAAAAAATCTCAGTAAATGACCACCATTTTACTGCGATTATATTTCATCCCATATCATCTCATTTCATTAAATTTCATCCCAGTTGATTAATGTCTCAAATTAATCTTCTTCATTTCATTTCACTCCATATTATNGGGATTTCTTTGAATTCGCGCCTTCACAGCTTTTATCACTGCTGGAGTCCTAACAGACCGAGGGCGACCACTTCTTGACCTGTCATCTACACTAGAGTCTTCATTGTATCGTTTGATGGTACGATAAACGAATCTTTTGGTTATATTCAAAATTTTCAGTATGTTAAAAATTTGAATTGGCGCGTAACCGCAACGATGCAGCGCAATAACTGCAACACGGTCTTCTTTAAGCATCCACTCCATATTAAAAAATGAGTAAAATTCTAAAAGTATATATTTTTATTTTCATGAACAATTCGAAATTCGAATTCAATAAACTTTTTTGTGGCCAGCATTCTAAAAGAAAAGTTTTTACTGTGTGACAATACTTATGACCTGACTAGTTATATTTCTTCTGTGCGTGTATTTGTCGCTGAACTTCTCCTAAACGGTAGGACCTATTTGAATGATTTTTTTGTATGCGTTTGGGTGGCACCCTGGTTGGTTAAGATTCACCAATCAGCGCGGCAGATGGCGCTACAGTCGATATCTAGGTTATTTATCTATACTACAACTAAGCGGTTAGATCGACTTAAATGAATTTTTGCAGGACAACGTCTGTTGGATCCGCTAGTGTTTAAATAAATTCATATATAGATAAACACCCAGACAAAGAGCAAACAGACTTGTTCATCACACTATGTTTGCCCGATGTAGGAATCGAACCCACGACCCTCATCGCAACAATTAGGGCCGCTAACTAATGCACCACTGAGAGATGGCTTGAAAATAAAACTCTCCAGATAATTTTTTTTTTCGACATTTAATGTACCATATCTTTTCTATACCCAGCGAATGCAAAACTACATAATGATGATGGTGAAATATATAGTTAAGACTTGAAGTATTAACGGTGCTCCCTCCCCGGTGTTTCCCGAGCGCTATTATATTAGCGTTATATTAGCGTTTACTGGTGGTAGGACCTCTTGTGAGTCCGCACGGGTAGGTACCACCGCCCCGCCCATTTCTGCCGTGAAACAGTAATGCGTTTCGGTTCGAAGGGCGGGGCAGCCGTTGTAGCTATACTTGAGACATTAGAGTTTATATCTCAAGGTGGGTGGCGCATTTACGTTGTAAATGTCTATGGGCTTCGGTAACCACTTAACACAACGGCTGTGAGCACGTCCACCCATCTAAGCAATAAAAATAAAACTATGACATATCCTTCTTCAAACGAGGCTTGTGGAGAGTGCTTAACGTTATGTAGCGGGTTGGCTCTGCCCCTGGTATTGTTGAAGTTCTTCACCATCACGTGGGCCGTATGCTCATCTGCCTACAGGGGCAATAAAAAAAAAACAAAAAGAAAACTCACAGCCCTATTGATAATTTTAGTATGGATTATGAAGACTGTTTCTTTTGTTATAATGGTAGCAGGGGGATCACACGGCAGGTCTAATAAAATGTAGTCAACATCACTCATGGACAACAGCAGTGTTAATGTTAGAAGCATAGATAATACACTAAAATTGATAAGCAACTTAAGTACTCAACAAAAATGTTAACGGGCGTCGGCCACTAGATGGCTTCGCCTCGATTAGTTTCTCATTGCTCCTGTAGATGGCAGTAACAACCTATCCTATATTTTATTTTTAATGAAGGATTTTGTAAAGTTTAAGAAACCACAAATTGATAAAATTTAATCAAACTGATAAAAATTAATCAATTTGTCTATAACAAATAAAAACTTGTATGATTTATAATTTTTTTATTTTCTGTGTTTAGTTGCACAATAATCAAATTCCTTAACTTTGACAACATGTAAGTTTAGGGGCATCCGCTACAAGATGTCGCTAGTTTCCATAAAAAAATATATTTGTCTTAAAGTATCGCAGTTTCGGGGCCCTGGTTAGAAGCCTATTCGCTAAACATCCGTATATGACATTGTAATGTAACTAGACAAATAAAGATGAATTAATATGATAATGTTTTATAACATAAACATATTTGTTGTGAGATAGTTCGTACTATAACGAACAAGTCTGAGCTATTTTGAATTTCTAAAAGAACTTCATGTATTAAAATAAGCTCACCGGAAACTAGAGCAAGACTAATATGAGTTTCGAGTTCGCTTACACGACAAACATTTTTCTTTAAGTTCTGAATCAGATCGTTGGGGCCACTAAATCGATGATTTAATTTAAATCCTTAAATTATTTAGTGGTATAGTCGTTTCTAACCGCTGACTACTGCTCAAACTGCATATGTCACGACGCGTAACCTTTATAGCAAGATATTACACGAACCAAATGTTAACGTCACTCGTGAGAACATTCAGCCTGTCAGTTGTCAATCTCACTAAACGTCAATGTCAATTGCTTATCTATGGTCGTCATAGTCACGTATCGACATATCGTGTCCTAAAAGATAAGACTTCTGGTGCATTCGTATGTAGCGATGCACCGGTGTTCGAATCCCGCTGGCAAGTACCAATTTTTCTAATGAAATACGTACTCAACAGATGTCCACGGTTGAATTCCATGATGAAAATATAACATCGTGTAGTAAAAATCAAGCCCGCAAAATTATAATTTGCGTAATTACTGGCGGTAGGACGTCTTGTGAGTCCGCACGGGTAGGTATAACCACCCTGCCTATTTCTGCCGTGAAGCAGTAATGCGTTTCGGCTTGAAGGCTGAGGCAGGTGGGTGACAGCGTTTACGTTGTAGATGTCTATTAGCTTCGGTAGCCACATAACAACATTTAGACCGTGAGGTCGTCCACCCATCTAAACAATTAAAAAAAACATAACTGAAATAAAAGCTGGCGTTCCATTTAATTACGAAAAAAATCTGCAATCTTTAACCAATTCACATAACTTCGTCCCTTAAACGCTAATTCTTCTATAGGCACGCTATGATGGCCGTTTTGACATATTACAATAGTGATGTGAAATTTCAATTTATTCTCGGAAAAAATATAATGAAAACTATAATTTTATTTTATTTTATCTACGCGAGTTTGCCGGAGGTTGTTGTTGTTGAGTTGTGTCCTACTATCCTATGTGACGACCGTATTATTATTTTTTTTTTTATATTTTGACTTTCGAAAAACAAATGCGAGTTTTGTGGCAAATAAGTACACCAAAAATTATAATCTTATAAAAATAAAAAATAAATGTTCGCGAGACACTAATATACATAGTTTATAAATCATTGTAATAAATAAATTTTGTGTCCCAAAATAATACATTCGATAAATTTTATGACTAACTGCACGTCACTATTGACCATAAAGAACAGCAATTTGCTCCTTCAAATGTAATTAATATTAATACGAAACTTCATGAGTGGACAAATGTCAAAACGGCCATCATAGCGTGCCGGTAGAATAGTTCGTGTGTATATCCATCTATCTATACATTAATACGTGAAGCAAAAACTTTGTATCCCTTTTTACGAAAATTGCGACGACGGAGGAGTATGAAACTTTCCACACTTATAGAGAATATAGAGTAGAAGTGCACAATGCTAATATTTTTTTAAAATAATGCATAAAAGATACATTAAATCAATAAAGAAAACATTACACACACTACATACCATGCATTTACGCACACACGCATGCATACTATTTATTGTCAAACTTTTGTTATTGATGTCTGTTGTCAAATTGAGATTAAATATTGTTTGTCTTTGATAATATTTTTTATAGTGTAGTCTTGGCGAAATTTGTGATTATAGAAGTATAAAATACTATCATAATAGTGTACAAACTTACAATTCCAATTAATTATAGTCGAATTTCGACTACTGCGGGACCTCTAGTCTATACTAATATATAAATCTACAGTAGTTTTTACGGATTTTCCGTTATAACTACTGAACCGTGCATCCGATTGACTTGAAACTTGGTACCCATGTGGAAAATACATGTACTTAATGGATAGGCTAATATTTATATGAGTGTTGAACTCCCTAATGATAATGACAATAAATAATAAAGTTCATTTTAAATGCCCAGCAAAGCGAGCGAGTACGGCTAGTTTTAGCTTAAAATCGCTGGTTCTGGAGCCATACAGCACACGCCGACAAACGGAGCGGACGTGTGAGTGACGCTATCTAGAATGAACGCTTCGAGACCAATGAAAATAAATAAACGCAGACCCTGGTTAGTACTGCATCCGCTGATATGACTCGCGTATTTTAATGACGAATGTTATTATATTATTTTATTATTATTATGTGTATTAAACACTGCCTCACCTGAGAAGACGGCAGGACACACTCCGCCGAGGTGGACAACAATCGGCCGGAGCGTTAGGGACTATTGGGCGAGAAACCGGCGAACTATACGGGCATTGTCCAGCAAGACTGCTTTTTGCATTTGGGCCACCACCGACTTTTTGTTGAGACCAAGCCTCTCGAGATGTTTTGAGAGGCTTTTAGGGACCAAACCATTCACATATTTGGTCTTTTTATCTGCCACGGCGCACGCGAGTTTCTTATTATTATTTTTATTTTTATTATGGGCTCTTGGGAGCTCGCACGATTACATAGCTCCACACTGACTCTTTCTACCGTAGAGCAGTAATGCGTTTCGCCTTGAATGATTGGACAGCCGTTGTACTAGAAAACTGAAACTTTGAACTCGTATCTCAAGGTGAGTGGCGGCATTCGCGCAGTTGATGTCTTCGGTAACCACTTAACACCAAGCGGGCCATAAGCTCGTTCACCCATATTGGCAATAAGAAAATAATAAAAAGAAAAATGTTAGGATATATGTATTTATTAGCATGATTTCATGATGTAGCGGTCATTGACATTTAACATTGAACACTATGAAAGAATAGATTTTTGAAAACATTTCATTTTTAATTTAGGGCTGAAAGCATGCGTCTGTAGCAGTAACTGACATAAAATATACAATATTGAGATCCGAAGTCTTCGTCGTCTGCAGGATAAGACGCCCGGTGCCAGTATTGCCAATATCATTAGCAAATGTTAACATTACTAACAGGCCACTAAACACTTAAGAACGCATTTCAGTTAAGTCACATATGGTGAATGTAAATATCTTTATCTTTAAACAAACGCCTTTGAACCAAGCTTAATGCAACTCGATATCTCCCGACTATGTGATATAACTGTGTCAATTTATCTTAAATATTAAGTTAGATATCCATTTTTTTTAAGAATTCAAAAGCGTGTACAATATTATCATTTATCTTAGTATTTTATCATTGCATACAATTATTGCGTATTATGATTATTATTGTTTTATATATTCTATCATTTTTACTGAATTATTATTTATATATTTTTTAATGGTATTTAAAGTGTACTTTTAACTCGAAAAAGACCATAAAACCTTGAAATTAAGGAACCAATAAAACCATAAAATGATCCGTGATTGGCTTTAATGTAGAGCTGAATCTTACTAAGTGAATAATAAGTCCGGCATAATCAGTTTCGTCTAGTTTAGGTAATAACTTCTTGACGACACTCAAATTCAATTTCGGTGCAGTGCAGAGTTAAAATTAGTCCCGTATTAAGTTGCTCTCAAGTCAGATTGCCTGCGGACGTGTGGCCCCGTGGATTGGATTTTAAACGATACAGCTCATGTTATGAACTGTTCGCGGAAGATAATCCGACAGAGTAGTAGAATCGCGTCTTGACCAGCTCATCTTTATCTTTACTGGTGGTAGAACCTTTTTTTTATTGCCCTTGTAGGCAGACGAGCACACGGCCCACCTGATGGTGAGTGGTTACCGTCGCCCATGAACTTCAGCAATGCCATGGGCAGAGCCAAGCCGCTGCCTACCGCTTAATACTCAACACAGGCCTCGTTTGAAGAAGGACATGTCATAGAGGTCGGGAAACACCGTGGAGGGGAGCTCATTCCATGGCCGGATGATACGTGGTAAAAAACCTCTGGAAACGCACTGTGGATGACAGCAGTGGCACCAAGTAGTATGGATGAACTCTACTCCGGTGGCGGGCGGTGCGATGGTAAAAACGAGATGATGGTATCATCTCGAACAATTCCTCAGAGCACTCCCCATGGAACATACGGTACAAAATACAAGAGGAACCGAAGTCCCTTCGGCAGACCCAGAGGACCTCTTGTAAGTCCGCGCGGGTAGGTACCACCACCCCGGCTATATCTTCCGTGAAGCAGTAATGCATTTCAGTTTGAAGGGTGAGGCAGCCGTTGTAACTATACTGAGACCTTAGAACTTATATCTCAAGATGGGTGGCGCATTTACGTCGTAGATGTCTATGGGCTCCAGTAACCACTTAACACCAGGCAGGCTGTGAGCTCGTCCACCCATCTAAGCAATAAAAAAAAAACATCTTTATTTGACACGAATATCTCTATTACACCGAAAAAATGAGAAACTTTTTATTTACAAACCATTGGAATAAAGTCATCCGCGAGAGAACTAAAGTTACCGATATATGGTAGGTACCACCACCCCGCCTATGTCTGCCGTGAAGCAGTAATGCGTTTCAGTTTGAAGGGTGGTGCAACCATTGTACTGAACTGAGACCTTAGAACTCATGTCTCAAGATGGGTGGCGGCATTTATCTTGTAAGATGTCTATGGGCTCCGGCAGCCACTTAACACGAGGCGGACCTAACTTGTCCACACATCTAAGCAATAACAAAAATAAAATAAAAAACCTGTTCATCACACAGCGTTTGCGCGATGTGGGACTCAAACCCACGACCTTCAGCGCAACAGTGAGGAGCGCCAACTAATTTACCACCAAGTCAGTCAACTTAATTTTTTTTTTATTTTATAAATGACTGTTATCTCTGAAACTATTTCTCTTATAAATTGAACCAAACAAAATAAGCTGCTCTTATACAAATAGACACGGTGAGAGGTCTTCAGGATCTTCGGATAAAGCACTGTATGGCTTTTTCTAAATAACTAAGTGCCTTAAGCTTTTACTGTGCTTAATTTTATAGGATACAATAAAAGTATAGCTTTATTCATATGTTTCATTCTCTTGCTCTCCAATTACTATTAAATATTAAATTGATATTTAATTAATATTAATAATTAATATAATAATATGATGGAGAGGCTGGTCTCAAGGTGTTTTAAAAATGATAACGTCGGCGTCTTGACGCCATTCTCTTCATCATTATCATTGCCTACCATAGTGACAGTAATTAAGAGTCATTTTTCCAATAAATTCCATTTATTGTATTTCAAGTATACAGCAATAAAAACAGAGAGCTCCACCTCAATCGGCTGCTCGAACCGGAATGTTTTGTGCGACAATAGTCACTCGTTTTTAATACGCTTTTATTAGCTCTAGGCGTATGTATGTTAGTATGTAACGGAATCTTTGAACATGGTTTTGACCCCCTTCAAAACGAAATTTGGTATACTTACATATATTAAGGACCGATGACAAATGAATATTAAAAAAAATTGAAAAAATTGAATTTCAACTAAAAAATGAAAAATAAAATTAAATAATAGTTTAAGAAAACTAACAAAATACGCTTTTATAGAAAATCCAAGCAAAAAATTGAAAATAAATTCTAATAAATTTGAATTAAAAATAGTGTAAGAAAAAATGATTTTGTAAAAAACCTTGGGGTGCATGGTATCAGTAGTTATAAATATTTTATGAACAGATATGAGCAGAGTGGTAATTTTGATAATGAAAAGCACCCCACGCTTTTTTACAATAAATTTTTTTTTTCTTACACTATTTTTAATTCAAATTTATTAAAATTATTTTCTATTTTTAGTTGGATTTTCTATAAAAGCGTATTTTATTAGTTTTTTTAAACTATTATTTGTTTAGTTAACTAAATAGTGACGTTGCACCGACATGTACACAAATCTTTATATTTAACAGAGTGCCGATTAATTATAAAAAAAAAATTCATTCTGAATCATATCTGTGGTCTGTGAATGCTCACCGTTGATCGACCGTCGACAACAGCGAGTGACTAGCTCTAGCCGGTGACAATTTTTTTTTACCCAATGATTTCGAATCATATAGATCATGATTCGAAATTTGATTTTGTATAACAAACAATAAGAAGATACGTATTTTTGTACTAATAAAAAGATTTTAAGTATACAATAAACAATTAATGCGAAGTACTTATACAAATCATCTACGGGAGTCAAGTTATGAGCTAATCCAGAAGATGCATAATTGTGAAATACATGTAGGTACTTACATACAAATGGCTATAATGTAATTGAAAATTATATTGTTACGCCAATAATAGCAACGCCATCTATCGTCCAATAGTAGGAACGAGTACCAAAAGAACTAGTAAAATTAAGAACGCCCGAAAAGTACAGCGCCATCTATTGTCAAATGGCGGTAACGCATATAGAAAATACTCGACTTGTGAGCAATGCTCTCGATAATTCGTGGGATATCGTATCGACTATAAAAGCGTTGCAGGGATGTCACGAAGTCCGTTAGCAATCGGAACTACTCGAAGCGAAACAGCGAACGGATCACCTGAAGCAAAGTGGAAGATGTGAATTGAGAATTTTAAAGTGGTCGTTAAGTGTTTTAAGTGTTAATAAAGTTAATTTTACTTCGGTAAATTTTTTACTTATCCCGAACCCCAGCGCTTAACAATATGTAAAATTATATGTTTTTAATTGCATAATATTTATTATATAAAATTATATTTAGTGGTATACTATATGTAAAATTGTATTACATTATTATATTTCATTCAGTGTTTGCGAGTCTTCGACACAATTAAACTAATTTTACGGTTCAATCTTCCATTTTTATTTTCATTTTACTTTTTAAGACGTTTCGAAATGATTTAATGATAATTGAATGGAAATAACATAATGAGGATGGTATGGCCGATGATAATGGTGGAAGTAACATAATTTTGGGACCTCTGGGTCTACGGAGTGACTTCGATTCTCTCTGCGTTTGGTACCGTATGTACCATAGGGAATGCTCTGAGGAATTATTCGAGATGTTTCCATCGTATTCTTTTTATCATCGCACCTCCCGCCATCCGAGCAGAGTTCATCCATATTATCTAGAACGCTGCGTTCATCGACAGTGCGTTTCCAAAGATCTTTTTTGCCACGTACCATCCGGCTTTGGATTGAACTCCCCTCCATGGTGTTTTCCGAGCGCTATGACGTGTCCTTCTTCAAACGAGGCTTGCGGACAGTACTCAAAGGTAGGCAGCGGCTTGATTCTGCCCCTGGCATTGCTGATATCCATGAGCGATGGTAAACGCTTACTATCAGGTGGGCCGTATACTCGTCTCCCCGCAAAGGCATTAAAAATTACAACGCGAGATCAAGCTAAAAAGTAGTTTGATATGTCTACATGTCGACGCTGATCTCAACTAACGACTTAGGCTTTGTAAAAAAAAATGGATTCCTTTGAAATTTACTCGAAGCAACACAGCCAGGTATATTCAAAATACGACGTAAACATCAGAGTCAACAGTAAAACCGTAGAGAAAAATCGAAAGAGCAATAAGCCGCTTAAAATACAAAACAACATCTTCAAAGAGATTTCTTTCGAATTCCCCCTAATTGTTACTGTAAAAAATAATCTAAAGGCCAAAGTGAGTTTAATTCAACAAAATTATTCGTAATGAAGTTGTCTTACAAGACGAGTGAGCCTTATTATTTATACGAATAACGTTTGTTGTAGAGCCTCTACGCCGTAGGCTGCTACGACGTAGCATATTAATTGTAAGTTTGTTTTGACGAAACAAATACACACTTTCGCGTTTTAATTCTACTTTGCCGTGAATAATTTAACTTCAACGTTAATTTGTTTATATTAACTTAATTTCGTGGTTGAAGCTTGTTTATGTTTTCATTAATCTTTGAGTAAAATGTAACCGCATTTTAGCAAATATTTTATAACAATATTTCTTTACACAATTAACGACTAAGACAGGGTCTAATTTGATTTTCCACTTTATAATGTTAAGAAAAGAATATATATCTGATCTATAAGGGAAAGCAATCTTTAGCTTCACTATTCCTACTCACGAGGACGCAATGCGACAACACCGATGCCACTGGTTTATCTTTGTTGGTTGTTCTTCATCCTTTCTTTTTTTTGCTAAGATAAGTGGACGTACTCAGGGCCCATCTGATGTGTTACCTAAGTGATTACTGGAGCTTGTAGACATTTACAATGTAAATGCCGCCACCCACCTTGAGACATGGGTTTTAAGGTCTCACTTTTAACAGTTCAGCGGCTGTCCCGCCCTTCAAACCAAAGCGCATTACTGCTTCACTGCAGAAATAGGCAGGGTGGTGGTAACTACACGTATGGACTCAAAAGACGTTCTACGAGCAGTAAAGCTTCTCGACCGACGGTCTGTAACAGTGGTAAACATATATAGTTTCCTGAAATACACCCTAATGCTTAAAACTCCTGTCTTTTTTAACAAAGCATGAGTTTTTTAAATATTAAATTAACGAGTAGATTATTTATACTTTGACTTCGCAAGAAAAAACATCAGGACAAAAGAGAAAAATTAATACGTAAAATCAATCTGAACCTTAAGTTGTGAGTGATTACGGTCGAATTTTAAGTAGTGGACGAGCTGGTGAGCATAAATACATGTGAGTTTAGTAGGTTAACGTTTTGTGAATCCACAATGAAACTCAAGCAAACGACGTATCTTGTGGTCCCTTGAGGGTTCGTAGGGCGCGCACGCTGATTCTGTGATTGTATGAAATTTAATTGAAAGTAAAAATGATCATAGAATCTAGAATTTTAGATTCTAGTATCTTAGAATTTAGGTCTTAGATCTATTCGTGTTACACTGTCAAGAATTGCAAATGTTAACTTGCCTTCTTATCCATAATTTTTTTTAAATAGCCTGTACAATTTAAGATCTTAGATGATTTAAGCCTAAAATTTGTTAGTATTAAAGATTCATTGTAGGCTTCTAATGTGAGAGATAAGCTACAGTAAATATTGATAGATTCTGTACATTTTAGATTATAATTTTATGCTATGTTCATGTTATTCTTTAGAATTTACAAAATCAGATTTCAAAATTACAGAATGTATGTAGTATTGAAGGCGATTAAAACCCACACATGGTTAAGAAGTGACAGTCTGCAACAAGATAAAAAAAGAATAAAAATATTATATAATACTAGCGACCCGCCCTCGCTTCGCTTCGGAAGCATTAAATTTTATTATTGATAACTGAGTCCTGCGATTTTACCTGCGGCTATTGTCGTACCGCGGGTGACGCCGCGAAGCAAAAAAAGTAACCTAAGTTACTTCTTATATCATCAGCTACCTATCAGTGAAAGTCTCATCAAAATCGGTCCAGCCGTTCCTTAGATTAGCCGGAACAATAAGACAAAAATTGTAAAAAATGATATTTTAGTGTATATAATTTATATTCATATGCATGCAGTTAAAAGCGATTATTTCAATATTACAAACAGACACTCCAATTTCATTTACCTATATGTATATATAATAAAAATAAACATATATTATAAAGTATTAAAAAATATATACATAATATGATATACGAAAACCACCGTTTATAAAATTTATACGACTTCGCTTTCAGTGCACGAATGCAACATGTTATAGATTTATAGTTTACAATGAGTGTGTACTACACAGAGTAACAGTGCGTCTAGAACTCTCGAAGAATATCGGTCAGATGCGTTAAGGGTCACAAGGACAGTGCCAAAGTCACGGCTGCTATTAAACTGTATGATAATTAGCATCAATATTTGATCGCAAATATGCGAAAAACATCTCATGAGATCCGCTACTACGGAACACATTCGACGTGTAACGTAATTGCAATACTAAAATTTCTTTTAACGAGTTAGTAAATACTAAAATTAAACCTAATTACATAAAAATTAAGCTAATCGTTAGACAAAAATAAGGTCGGCTTCAAAATAAGTAACAGTTTATTTTTGATATTCTCTATAACCACCTATACATTCATTGTTCATATCTGTTTTACGTGCGACTATGAATTCTGTAGTTTTACGGTCTGGATGCAATATACGTACACTTTGTCTGTTTATAAGCGAAGGTTACAAAACTTTGCGCTGGTTACAGAAATTATAAATCCTGCTTATATCCTTGTTATTAAAAGATAACGATCACTTTTAAATCAAACACCACGAAAATAAGAATTCGACAAAATTTACAAATGTATGTATGATTACAGTGAATATCCGATTACCAAGACAATATAACTGTGAACACCTTAACATGTGGCCTGGAGATCGGTACTGCGGCGATTTAATACGAACTAAGCGATGGAGCTATCTTTTGTCCTCACGATATGCGTAAAAATCAGAGTGAGTGAAAGACTGATTTAACCGAAATTTTTGCAGGAAAGACAATTTAAGTCTAAAATTTAGATAAAATGCTTGATCGAACTATTGATGCTAATACCAGAAACGCACCTTTAATTCCAAAGATAAATGTCGCGCATTAAGCGAAATGTCGCTTTAATCAAATAGCTTTTACCCGTCAATATGTATTCTAATGGTTTTACTATTATTATAAGGGACATCATTTTTATTTAAATCATAGCTTTGGATTCCCTGTGCTAGAAATTTGAATGTATACGAGTTATTAATATTACACCCAGGCCAAGAAAAAACAAACTTGGTTGTCACACGAATGTTTGCTCGTACGATTATTATGAACATCTCATCCGCCAAACGGAAACGCGATTGCTTCATTGAAGAAAAAAAAACGAATTTCTTTTTACTTGAAGTCGTCGTGGCCTAAAGGATAAGACGCTCGGTGCATTCGTATCAAGCGATGCAACTGTGCCGGTGTTCGAGTCCCGCAGACAGGTAATGTTTCTAATGGAATACGTAATTAAGAAATGCTAACGAATGATTTTCTCGTTGAAGAAAGCTGCAAAAATTTTTATTTTTCATAATTACTGCTGAGGTGTCCTTTGAGCCCCCACAGGGACGTAGGACTACCATCCTGGTGCTTTTTATGCTTATTTATGCTTGTTCATGTCTATTTATGCCTATAACAACTCATGTCTCAAGGTAGCTCTCGGCATTTACTTTCTTGTTTTTTATGGGCTTCGGTAACCATTTAGCACCAGATAAGTCGTGGTGAGCTTTACAGGGTCGTGAGCTTATGAGGGGTAGGCTAAAATAGAGAATATTGGCAATATTTAGAGGAGGCCTTTGTCGAGAGACAAGCCGTTTTGAAAACGCAATATTTGATTATAAGTTGCATTTAAATTTAATTTATTAAGTTAGTAATTAGTAAGTAAAAAAGCAATAAAAGCTTATTATTATTATAAGTCGTGAGCTCGTCCATGGACTGAAGCAAAAAAAACCAAAAACCAAAAAGCACCTATCATGTTAATTAATTTCCTTCTAAAACTAAAAATACAATAAATAAGTTAGGCAGAGAATAGCATTGCAGATAAAGTTATCCGGATCAGTCTTGGAGCAACGGTTCGTGTTTGTGCACAGAACAAATACAACTGGATTAGCTGAATTGAACTTAGTGAGCTAGGAGTTTGTGTTTAATTTTCCGCAACAACCACAAGCTTACGGCTTATGTTTAGGTGCTTAAATTCGATCCGAAGTATTTGTACAACCCTAAATACGATCACAAATTTACTACTGTTCAATCTTGCATTTTTTTTAATTCTCACTATATTATCTCTGACGTATAGAATATACTAGGTACTACATGAAAAATAAATACTTTGTTCTCAATATTAAAGTCATTCTTACCACTTTATATATTATATAATAGCCGTACTCGCCCGCTTCGCTGGACATTTAACATTATTATTTATTGTCATTATTATTAGGGAGTCCGACACTCATATAAATATTAGCCTATCCATTAAGTACATGTATTTTCTACATGGATACCAAGTTTCAAGTCAATCGGATGCATGGTTCAGTAGTTATAGCGGAACATCCGTAAAAACCACTGTAGATTTATATATTAAGTATAGATATATTTTTAATCTATTGTTCTTAGTGTTGTTGTATGTTTTCTGCTTTGATAGTTTGTTTATTTGTGACCAGTCTATGACTAGTAAGACAGCTCACTGTAGAGTGACCATCGTGAAATGCCTGAAGAAAGCCAAGATTTGTTAAAACTATTGAAGATTTGTCTATAGCACGTCGAGGAAACATTTTAGAAGTGCCAACAACTACCAAGCTTCACCTCTATCGGATAAAAGCAATTGCGCACAATACGAACAAACAGACATATTATTTTCTGTTAAGCAAACAAATCAGGCAACTTTTCGTCACGTACTTAATGATTCTGACGCGCTGAAATAGACAATCATGGACACCTTTGCATACCCGATCCTGTAGACCGAACGGTAAACAGTCAACGTCGCCCAAAACACGTCATTTCGGATCCTCCCGATCCATTAACGGTGCTTTTAGGTACCACAAGCACCGGTCACGGTCCTCGTCGAACCCTCGCTTGCGACGAAGGGCTCGACTAGCGAATGAACCCATAGACACAGCCCACTGAGTTTCTCGCCGGATATCCGATCGCCGTGGGTCGCGTTTCCGATCCGGTAGTAGATTCTGCGAAGCACTGCTCTTGCTAGGGTCAGTGTTAGCATCACTCCGGTTTGAGCCCCGTGAGCTCACCTACTAGTTAAGGTTACGCTGAATTAGCCTCTTAAGGCTATCAGCTAAAGTAGGAAAAAAAAGAAGGCACCTTTGGGGACAATTACTAAATTCTGATTGGTATTTTTGATTCATTACTTAAAATTGGATGCAGATGGCAACGAACCGGCCGCACTGGACATCAATTGGAGAGGCCTATGTCCAACAGTGGACTAAAATAGTGTTACGCCGGTAAGAGCAACGCCATCTATCGTCGAATAGCCGAAACGAATACCAAAGAAACTCGTAACTACGAGAAAGCTCGAGAATTACAACGCCATCTATTGTCAAATATCGAAAACACACATCGAAGCTACTCGACTTGTCCAGAATGTTCTCGAAAAATCTAGGGATGTCGTATCGACTATAAAAGCGTTGCAGATATGGCACGAAGCAGTCAGTAATCGGAACTACTCGAAGCGAAACAGCAAACGGAACACCTGAAGCGAAGCGGCAGAAGTGAATTGAGAATTTTAAATTGTTCTTTAAGTGTTCTAAGTGTTAGTACAGTTTTAATTTGTACGACAGTAGAATTTTTATTTATCCCGAGCCCCAGCGCGTAACAATAGGCTTTTAATGATGATTTGCATGACGATTACTCAATAAATTAAATTGATGTGAGTAGTTTCAAACTAAACGGGCCCAAGATAGAACCTTCTTGGTCTATAACCGAGAATCAAAACCAGGACCTTTGGATACTCAAAGCCATCAAACCAATGAGACGGTAAAATTTAATTCCAATAACAAAATCGCTATTTTTCTGCACCTACCTTTAAAATTATTACATAAGACATAACCCGACAGCCAACGTTCCTCAAAATTGATAGTTCCAGAACAGATAAACCGATTTATGGCGACAATATCTATTAATGGGACAGTTCAATCAACAAATTAGACTAAGTCTGCCAAGAGAAAAGCATCTTTATTGCTTCCGGAACAAGAGCGAACGCTCTTAAACACGATTGATGTTACATCGTGAGTCAGATTATACAGGGCCTACCAGAGATTGGCGTCATAAAATGTCACCATTCTTAGTAAGTACTACCCATCAGCTTATCAATATCGAGCTATAAGATCTGCGAACAGAAAATGATTTTTTAATTTATATATGACGTGTTTTAAAAATGTTGTTTCGGTCATATATGTATGTGTTATTTAATGCAAAAATAAGACTCAGAAATTGTTGTTTAATTCAGTTTATAAGGGTGCCTTTTGATGCAAGTAAAAGTTTTAAAAATATTTAAACAGATTTCTGTCTTAGTCTAGTAGACTTATGTCACTAAAGCACGGTTGTTTTTTGAGAAAATACCTTTCTGACGGAAGTTTTGATTAGCGACGTACATAAAAAAGAATCTTTGTAAGGCTTCAACTAATTACGTAAAGTTAATTTTATAATTCACGCACTTTAAATAATTAACAATTATAACTGCGAACAATTGACACATGGTCATCCGGCCTCAGAGTAGGTTTCCTTGTACCATGGGAACTAGAGACAGTTTTACATACTTACATATGTTTATACGTTTAAATAGATACACACATAGATTTTAAACACAAACACAATGAGAAAACAAAAGTGTTCGTCGCACGAATGCTTTTCCGATGTGGGAATTGAACCTATGATCCTCGGTCCAGGAATCAAGGGCGCTAATTAATGTGAGTCGGTGAATTAAACCAGATTTACTAGCGCGTTCCGTTTGCTTCATTTTACTAAAAATAGTGCCCGTCCAATAAACGAAATTCGACTGTAAACACAAATCTACAAGATTTAAATTCATTTAATGCAATATAGGTTTTTCTATTTTGTTCGTCATTAAAAAAAATCTAACAGGATTTAAAACATGTAGCAGATTTTCATTTTTTCTAATTCTATTAATAATTTACCTGAATGTTTTTCACGAATGACTTCCAATGACTACTTTCAATAAACTTAAACTGACGTTAATTAATAAATTGCGCAGTTTTATGTATTTTTTATTTAATTGGGGCGTATTATTAAAAGTAATAATTGTTCCAGATGATCCCTTCATACTCAATTTTACCATCGCACCTCCCGCCAAAGAAGCAAAGCTCATCCATATTATTTGGCACCGCTGCGTTCATTCCCAGTGTGTTTCCAAAGACCATTTTGGGCACGGACCCTCCAACTCCGGAATAAACTTCCCTCCACGGTCTTTCCCGAATATTATGACATGTCCTTGTTCAAACGAGGCTTGCGGAGAATCCTCAGGAGTAGGCAACAGCTTGGCTGTGACCCTGGATTGCTGACGTCCATGAGTGACGCTAACCAATCACCAACAAGTATGCTACATACTTATCTGCCTCCTACAGAGGCAAATAAAACCATAGGTTCCACTGTCCCGCTCAATTTTAAATCCCATTTCAAAATAAAAAATATTAATAATTAGTTTCATAATCTCCACTAAGTTTCGTGGCCCCAACTCAAAGTCGGTCCGGCGCTCGCTAAGGTCAACTATAAATGGCAGCCTGACTGTGTTTCCTCATAAAATTGATCCTTCTGAATTGAGAATAATGTTCGTGTTAGGTTAGCTACACAATTCTACTTTAATACGCTTTCTTAGTTCTTTCGAGTTACGGCTACGCGTTTGAAAGCCGCTTTGAATTTAATATTAAAGATATTGAAGATCGATTTCAAGATAAAGTATCTTCAAAGTTCTTATACCGACCCCTTGAAAGTCTTACACGGTAATATATTCGTAGATAAAACGCTTATGGTCCTTTATTTATGAACCTTCTAAATAACGCTATATGAAATAGTACACTTCGCATTTGTAGGTACATATTTATTTTCATTTTACTGACTTTTTGCGAGTCGTACACATAATTAGAACTACTGTATTAGTCATCCGTGTGAATACAAGAACTTCACAGTATTAAAAAAATAGGGAATACAATAATAAACGCGATATTCAACCCTTAAAGTAATATAATAATGAAAGTGACAAACGTCTTAAGAAAGTTACGAAACTTTCTGATTTATTCAGCTGGGTTAGGAGACTTGTACATTGTGAGATTTCTCACTGTGAAGCCCTAACCACTAATGGCTTGTGTCGTAGACACCGTCATCACGGTTTTCACCATCCACTATTTTAATATTGTATAATTATTAAGATTCTAATTAATATAGTACATATAAAAACTAATATAATAAAGTAATCCAATTTTAAAATACCTAATGCAATTTAAAATGACATAATTTCTAACGCTCACTCAAAGCCATCCATTTCCCATTTCATTTATTAAGCTCGAGACTAGTCCTTCGATCCAATATACATTATGCCAAGAAATATTGAAATCTAATAAAACAAATTAACTTGATGCCAAATCGCGTCTTAAGCGCCCGTAAAAATTTCACCATTCTGCTTATATTTACATAAATACTAGCTGGCCCGGCAAACATTGTTTTGCCATATAAATTATTTATAGGAAAGATAAATAACCTAAATACCGACTGCAGCGTCATCTGCCGGGCTAATTTGTGAAACTAAACCATCCATGGTGCCACCTTCACGCATACAAAAAAAATCTTTCAAATCGGTCCAGCCGTTTAGGAGGAGGACAGTGACAAACACACGCACAGAAGAAACACCTTTAAATTTAAGATGTATCAATAAAGAAAATATAATTTCAAAATATTTCTCTGGTCATAGCATCTCATGTAGCAGGCACACGCGCATCTTACGATACTAATATGATGAATGGGGTGTATCAATTTTCGCTCAATCATGCTCGCGCGAATGTCGATTTTGTTTTACGATATTTTGGAACGTATTCGCAACTGGTCAAGTTGCGAATACGTTCTATTGAAGTTTCGATCTTCGATCATGCTCAAATCGACCGCGTACTGATGCTGTAAAGAGCTACTAAAAGTTTTCCACGTCTAAGCTCCTCATTTAGCAGTGACCTTGCCGGAAACCACATCGATCGCATTGACATCGCCGCTTCTATCTTCCACGAAACCGACATATTTTGGTAGGCAGCGGCTTGGCTCTGTCCCCGGCATTGCTGAAGTCCATGGGTAACCACTCACCATCAGGTGGACCGTATGCTCGTCTGCCTACAGGGGCAATAAAAAAAAATATATATTATGTTTCGGATGCTACATCATATTAATAAATATATCTTACGTATACTTGAGATATCATTTCTCGAGAGGTAGGTAGGTAGTAGTTGAGTAAATAGAAAGAAAACATTCTACGCTATGAGTTCAAGTAAATCAGAGGGTTTTATTGTTCGCAGTGTGTTACGTGTTTTTTATGGGAGTGTTCGCAATCTGTGACGCGACCAGCTGCGACAACTTACAAATTTTCCCGAAAAATACTTGAGGTTATGAAAAAGTACTTTTTTATTACTATTTGTATATTGAGGTTTTGGAAGAAAGAATTCGCTAAGTCGAAAACGTAAGGCTGTGTAACTTGGAACAAATAACAGTTGTAAATATAATTTTTACTTAGATGGGTGGACGAGCTCCCAGCCCACCTAGTGTTAAATGGTTACTAGAGTCCATAGACATCTACAACGTAAATGCGTCACCCACCTTGAGATATAAGTTCTAAGGTCTCAATATAGTTACAACGGCTGCCCCACCCTTCAAACCGAAACGCATTACTGCTTCACGGCAGAAATAGGCAGGGTGGTGGTACCTACCCGTGCGGACTCACAAAAGGTCCTACCACCAGTGAAAACTTGCCCAGAATGTATTCGATGAATCTAGAGATGTCGTATCGACTATAAAAGCGTTGCGGAAATGGCACGCAGTTACTGAGTAATCGGAACTACTCGAAGCGAAACAGCGAACGGATCACCTGAAGTGAAGCGAAGCGAAAGAAGTGAATTAAGAATTTTAAAATGTTCGTTGAGTTTTTTAAGTTTTCTAAGAGTTAATACAGTTTTAATTTGTACTTTAGTGGAACTTTTTATTTATCGCGGATCCCAACGCGTAAGGCTGAGATGTTTTAAAATATACAAAATATACAAATTACCTTTTTTAGGAGGCTACATACCTTACACCACGAATACCGCCATCCACCTTGAGACATGAGGTCATTGTCTCAAATGAATTCTAATGAAAGTTTCAAACTAGAACGCTAGACTTGTTCGCGACATAGTATTAAGACAGGATTGTGGTACTCATCCGTATCGGCTCAAATATTTGGACCGCACTTGGAAAATCTTCAACTAATATCAAAAGTGATTCACAAATAAAATCTAAAACGTCTAATAACATTTCGATTGGTAAAGATTCATAATAACTTACGTAAAAACAAGAATTTTTATGTATCAGATCCTACGGGTTCCGGTCACGTATTTCATTTGACATTCATATTATCATACTTTTAATGCTTGCTTGATACTCTTGCCGAATCTTTTTGACGAACAAGTGTAGGTGGTTTAAGTGATTTATCTTTGTTTGGAATCTTAACGAATCTCATGTGGAATAACCACTGTTACTTATAGATCAAGGTTCTTTAATACCACCTTATCATCAATGATATACCCCGGTCTCCGGAGACCCATCTGGCGCTCTTCGCCGATGACACCGCCATCTACTACTCGTGTAGGAAGAAGGCGTTGCTTCATCGACGACTTCAGACCTCAGCTACCACCATGGAACAGTGGTTCCGGAAGTGGCGCATCGACATCAACCCCACGAAAAGCACAGCGGTGCTCTTCAAAAGGGGTCGCCCTCCGAACACCACGCTGAGCATCCCTCTCCCGACTAGGCGCATCGACACCTCCGCCTCCGCCATTCGCCCAATCACGATGTTCGGCCAGCCCATACCGTGGGCCCCGAAGGTCAAATATTTAGGCGTCATCCTCGACAGTAGGATGACATTCCGCCCTCACATCAAGACGGTACGCGACCGTGCTGCCTTCATTCTAGGACGTCTCTACCCGATGATATGCAGGCGAAGTAAAATGTCCCTTAGAAATAAAGTGACACTCTACAAAACTTGCATACGCCCCGTCATGACATATGCAAGTGTAGTGTTCGCTCACGCGGCCCGCACTCACCTAAAATCATTTCAAATTATCCAATCCCGTTTTTGCAGGATAGCCGTCGGAGCCCCGTGGTTCGTCAGGAACGTCGACCTCCATGACGACCTGGACTTAGAGTCCATCAGTAAGTATCTACAGTCGGCGTCGATGCGCCACTTCGATAAAGCGGCACGACACGAGAACCCTCTCATCGTGGCCGCCGGTAACTACATTCCCGATCCTGTGGACAGAATGGAAAGCAGTCGACGTCGCCCAAAACACGTCATCTCGGATCCTCCCGATCCACTAACGGTGCTTTTAGGTACTTCAAGCACCGGTCACCGTTCTCGTCGAACCCGTCGCTTGCGNACGAGAACCCTCTCATCGTGGCCGCCGGTAACTACATTCCCGATCCTGTGGACAGAATGGAAAGCAGTCGACGTCGCCCAAAACACGTCATCTCGGATCCTCCCGATCCACTAACGGTGCTTTTAGGTACTTCAAGCACCGGTCACCGTTCTCGTCGAACCCGTCGCTTGCGACGAAGGGCTCGACGAGTAAATTAACTCTCAGACACAGCCCACTGAGTTTCTCGCCGGAAGTTAGCATCGTCGTCAGGTTTGAGCCCCGTGAGCTCACCTACTAGCCACGGTTACGCTGAAATAGCCTCTCAAGGCTATCAGCTTAGTTCTATTATTATGGGCGGGACCCAGATCCCTCCGGTGGATTGGATAGGACCATGTAGGGTCTTCGTATGTTTCTGTATGTTCTATCATATGTTCCATGGGGATGGCTCTAAAAACATTGGAAATCATAACTAGACCTTTGCTTGCTAGCTTTAGTGGCACCAAGTTGAGAATAATTAGTTATTGGCATAGTCACGTCATAAAAATTGGAGCGAATTAAAGTTATATTTATTATTATAGAGGAAGAAACCAACACCTTCTAATAATAGCTAAGCTAAGATAAGCTGAACTCAAATTAGGCTCTGATGACAATACCATCTTAATACGGTACCATCGAGCCGTCATAACGAATCAACGGCTTTTTTTTATTGTTTACATGGATGGACGGGCTCGCAGCTCCCCTGGTGTTAAGTGGTTACTGGAGCCCATAGACGTCTACAATGTAAATGCGCCACCCGTCTCGAGATATAAGTTCTAAGATCTCAGTATAGTTACAACGGCTATCCCACCCTTCAAACCGAAACGCATTACTGCTTCACGTCAGAAATTGGTGGACTTTCAAGCGGACTCACAAAAGGTCCTACCACCAGTAAATAGAACGCTGTGAATGGAGTTCATCGAGACATTTGTTTTTATTGTTGTTCGTGAACGATATATGCTAAATGCATTCGTCGAGAGTGTGAAAGCGTTGTAAATATTGAATGCGAAAATCAAATCCCGCGAGTGGGACGATAAGAAAAAGACGTATTTACGGCTTTATACGAATCGAGGATTAATGGCTGGTGCGACGTGCGAGTGTGTGATCGAAACACGTTCTCGAAGTCTTACTTACTTATTCAAGCAGTCAGTTCAATGACATTTTATATTTTTAATAGCTGACCCGGCAGACTTCGTAGTACTCCAATTGATAAATAAAAAACCGACGGGAGACACATCAAAGGAAAAACAAAATTGTTATTTTTATTTAATTCCGAGCATTTTCATATTTATCTACATTTTAGACCTTCCCTGGACTTCCACAAATAATTCAAGACCAAAATTAGCCAAATCGGTTCAGCCGTTCTCGAGTTTTAGCGAGACTAACGAACAGCAATTCATTTTTATATATAGAGATGGTTAGCGCATTTTTATTATAGCCTCGATACATTTTTGAAGTGAAAGTTCTTTAGAATCGTTGTTATTTCAAACTCAATGAAACGAAATGAAACGAAACGAAAAACTAAGTGTGCCGCGATTGGCTTGCCGAAGCGGCTCCGAGCGGCGCCGACAAATCACGAAGCGCTCCACGCAGTCTCGCGTCCCCGACTAGTTCAGTGTGTTTTTGACGTCCGTGCATACTCTCGGAGCGCTCTGAGATACTTTTATTTCTATTTAGTTTGTTATCAACAGATGTCGCTGCACGTAAGTTCAACAATTCCTGAATCGCGGTGACGAGATGTTACACAGTTGATACACGTTCTCGTATTTCTCTTGCTAAATCATACTTACCTGATGTAGGGTTACCGTGATCATGCAGGCGGTTCCCCAGGATGAGACTGCTCCATTGCACTGCGAAGTGGTTGACCCTTGCGATTATTTTTATTTTTTATAAGTTTTACTTCTACCGTATGTGACATGTACACACACACATATTTGTTGTCGATTTCTAAATCGATTGATGGTCTATGTTCATTTAAAAGTTTGATTAGACGGATCCCTCCTCCTCCCTGAGTCGCATTCCTCATGTCTGAGGGTCGTGACCATCTCCTCCCATTATCATTCTCTAGATGATATTTCGCCATCTTCCTCTGTTCCTCGGCGGTGTGTATTCCATCGTAGACAGTGGTATCCAGGGGGGTGCAACTCCCATACAAAGGAAAAGAACATTCAACTAGCGTCATCTTTAGGAACCGGCGAGGTCATTTTTGAAACGTTTTGGCCTTAATGAACTAATAAACTCACTAGATGGCAGATACGAGTTCTGACTCAATAAAAAAGGTTAGCGTACTTTGAAGCAGTGCTTCCACTTTTAGGGAATTCTCCCTTTTNAATTTCAGCGATTCTAAACGATAAGATTTTTTCATAAAGAGAGTTATTAAAAATATTAAAATTACTAAAAAAGCCACCTGGTGGGGGGTAGGGAGACTAATAATCGACCGTAGCGACGCCTGCTGGACCGGGCTTTAACTAAAGCAAAAATAAAAATGAGAGTTGCGCATCTATCTCGAATATATTAAGTGTATAATCTATGGTGGTATCCACCGTTGTTTTTTTTTCTACCTATGCTGATAGCCTTGAGAGGCTATTTCGGCTTCACCCTAACGTGTGTAGGTGAGCTCACGGGGCTCAAACCGGAGTGTTACTAACACTGACCCTAGCAATAGCAGTGCTTCGCAGAATCTACCACCGAATCCAGAGTTGTGCGAATTTGGTCGAACCAGCGCATTGGATTGCGGCCACGAGATCTTTTGCCTGCAATCTTGCCAGTTACTATGAATTTTTCAAGATTGTCACCGCTCATTCTGGTAATGTGACAGAAGAACTCAAATATCCTATTGAGGCAGATGTTTGATTCCAGTACAACCAATTTAAATTTAAATTGGTACTATGTTTTTTTCTTTTCATACTAAAGAAAAGAAAGAAAACAAGATATTGCTTGTTACTTCTCATTTAATGAAACAATACGAAACAGCATTGACTTCGGACTTAGTTCGAAACCCGGAAAGGGAAATAGGAGTAGTCCGTCTCCCTGGGGAACTTCAGACAGGAAGCATTATCTTATCCACAATGAACTTCAAGCCACCTTTGAACCGAGATTCACCAAGTTTGATAATGCAGTTT
The DNA here is from genome assembly GCF_003987935.1 of Bombyx mandarina. The sequence continues at coordinate 201,430 of NW_021011679.1, read as the reverse complement.
ACTTTTGTAATAAACATAAGACGCTAACAATATTTTCATGATAAGATTGCAAGTATACAATTTCTAGATATATATATTTTTTTTATTGCTTAGATCAGTGGTCGAGCTCACAGCCCACCTGGTATTAAGTGGTTACTGGAGCCCATAGACATCTACGACGTAAATGCGCCACCCACCTTGGGATATAAGTTCTAAGGTCTCAGTATATTTATAGCGGCTGCCCCACCCTTCAAACCGAAACGCATTACTGCTTCACGGCAGAAATAGGCGGGGTGGTGATACCACCCGTGCGGACTCACAAGAGGTCTTACCACCAGTAATTACGCAAATTATAATTTTGCGGGTTTGATTTTTTTACACGATGTTATTCCTTCACCGTGGAAGTCAATCGTGAACACTTGTTAAGTACGTATTTCATTAGAAAAATTGGTACCCGCCTGGGATTCGAACACCGGTACATCGCTCAACACGAATGCACCGGACGTCTTATCCTTTAGGCCACGACGACTTCAATATATTAGGATGGTCCGTTTTTTGAGTAAACATAACCGATTCGTAGCAGATTTTGTTTATGTAACTATACTGAAACCTTAGAACTTATATCTCAGGGTGGGTGGCGCATTTACGTTGTAGATGTCTCTGGGCTCCAGTAACCACTTAACCAGTAACCAGTAACCAGTGGGAGCTAGTCCACCCATATAGGCAATAAAAAAAAATGAAAAAAAAGCGTTACAATCTGAATGCTACTGTTTATCTGGAGAGAAAGTTTGAAGGCTCAACTAAATCGAATGACAGCTATACCACGCTTCAATTCGGAACTGCCAACTTCGCTTCGGAAATGACAAAGACAGTAGTAACAATCCACATATACGCGAATACCAGTATAAGTTGGCCGTCAGAAAGAAATACGAACATCAAAAACCAATAAAAAATATTAATCTTAAAACCCAAGGCCTAAAGTCGCATCTGCATTGCACAATTAAATCCTATATCCAATTTCATATCTGAAAACCTACTAAGACCTACTTCATAGAAGCCGAATAAATCATAAACTAATTAAATCACATTTAATCAAGAACCAGTATAACGTTTCCAGGAAAAGCATTTCCATCTCCAAGACTAGTTAAAACTTTGCTAACTTGTATGTGCGCTTTCATTATACTTAACAACAGAATAAGCTTTGGAAAGTTGAATTAAGCTGTACAGATTTAAAGCTATTGTCTTTTGGAATCTTTTGCAGAGCTTTTACCCGGTGATGCAGTTTCAAGTTTAATGTAACAATCATTCTGTTATGTAGTAAATTTTGAAATGATACCGTAGTGAAAGCTACTACAGCTTACCACAAGTGTTTTATGTCAGTGTTAATTTTTATCAACGAAGATTCGGGACTTCATAAGCTTAGGGGCCTAAGCTTTATTATAGTACCTTTGTACAAAAATAATGTTGAATATAATTATTACAATTAATAAAAAGATATAAAAAATTTGGTACGAAACAGAATTAGATTTTAGAGATTTTTTTAACAAAAATACTCTACTAACACAAAATAATTTATATTATAAATTATCACACTATTATTACCCAACTTTTATTAGGTTCAGTACTCATAAAAAAAGTACAAGTCTTGTTTTATTGATCTATTTAATACCCTATTTGATTCATTTATTTTTTATCCTAATCGTTAGACGTTCAATTTCTAATAGAAAAGGATAAAAAACGGCATAAACCCGAGATTTTCCGATAGGTATTGAACATATTCAACTTTATCTCAAGAAATAAATAATCTTCGAACGGAAAGAGGACTGAACTTTATAATTTCGTTTAGAAACGATGGAATTTAGAAAGTTTTAAATCTGATATTGAGTTGATATCGAGTATCAAAGACAAGGATGTCTAATGCGGCTTGTGACGTCACTGTAGCTGGACGAAAACGCCTATTTAAGTGCTCCTAATACGTCATTGCCACTCGTCCTCAAACTCCTTTATAAAATACTAGCGACCCGCCCTCGCTTCGCTTCGGAAACATTAAAACACACATGAAACAAACATTTTTTCGGGACAATGTCGGCTTCTAATGGAAAAAGAATTTTTCAAATCGGTCCAGTAGTTTTGGAGCCTATTCGAAACAAACAAACAAACAAATCTTTCCTCTTTATAATATTAGTATAGATCTCAACAACTACCTACGCCATTTTAAAATAAATGTATACATTGTTTTCACAAAAATTTCCTCAAATCATTTTCGTTTAAAACAATTTACAAAATGAAACAGGAATCTTCGCTATTGTAACAATTATTTATGGTATACATTTTCAAAAGTTTACTTTACTTAGCTGTTTTAAAAACATTAAAAATATCAGTTTACTTGAAACTCCCACGCGACTACGGGGCAGGATAGGTTTATTAAGTTTTTTTGTTATTGCTTAGATGGGTGGTTTGGAGGAGGCCTTTGTCGATTGGCAAACAGATCTGCAGAAAATAAGAAAAATTCAAATAATAGGCTAGATTAAGGTTTAAATAAAATTTAAGTTTTCTATATATTATATTTAATTTTAGTCATATAATTGTAATATGGATCTGAATAAAAGGCTATATTATTATTATTATATTATTAGATGGGTGGACGAACTCACAGCCCACCTGGTGTTAAGTGGTTACTGGAGCCCATAGACATCTACAACATAAATGCGCCACCCACCACGCGTATTTTGTAAACGCAGATTGCCGTAAAGTTCTCAGAATGGAGACTATGCGGAAACCAGGACGATGTAGCAGTGGCCATCATATAACATAAGATATTTGACCAAAACCCGAAACGCACAAACAACATCTTCAAGATAAGTTTCCATATACACAATTTCCGAACAATAACATCCGGACCGTCCACCTATAGGACCAAAATCCCGTTCAGTGGAAGATTTTAAGTTTGTCATTCTGAAGATCATTTCCAGAGCTGTTTCATGCCAGAAATAAGCAGGACGGTTGAAATACGTACCTGTGTCTGCAACCAACACGTCGTCAAGGTTAACAATCTTCTTGATATATTTATGATGCTTATTATAAGTACCTGAAAACCTATTACTAAAATAGCTTTTGCCCGCGACTTCGTCCGCGTAGAATAGTTACTTTGGCATGACGCTAAATTTTACATGTGACCTCATTTACGTAAAAAGAAAAAAAAAACGATTTTGAGACATTCTTTATTGGTGCTCCTGGTATTTGTATTGGTCTTAGCGTGATATTATATAGCCTAATAATTACTACTAACAAAATGTTATGGTTTTAAAAAAAACTGAAATAAAGTATTAATAATAATAATAATAATATAGCCTTCCTCAATAAATGGGCTATCTAACACTGAAATAATTTTTCAAAACGGACCAGTAGTTCCTGATATTAGCGCATTCAAACAAACAAACTCTTCAGCTTTATAATCTAATATATATTTATATAAATGAATTGCTGTTCGTTAGTCTCGCTAAAACTCGAGAACGGCTGGACTGATTTGGCTAATTATGATCTTGAATTATTTGTGGAAGTCCAGGGAAGGTTTAAAAGGTAGATAAATATGAAAATGCTCGGAATTAAATAAAAATAACAATTTTGATTTTCTTTTGCTGTGTCCCCCGTCGGGCGGATTACTTTTGTTTGTTTTCAGTTTATTTTATACAAAAGTTTAAGTATTTTATTTATCGATTGAGGCACTACGAAGTCTGCCTAGTCAGCTAGTATTAAATAAATAAAGTATAGATTTCAGATATTTATAATAACCTGTTAGATTCAATAGTAACGGTGTCTGTTTTATAAGTATTCTTGATTGATTCCAACAATCATTCTTTATTTTTTCCCGTGAAATTAATAAAGGCAGCCACACAAAATAAACACATCTAAGATGTCAAAAGTAACATACTTCCATGAAATAAATAAATGTAACTAACACATAGGACAATTTGAACCCATTTTATTTTCGTAATAAACTCTGTATTTGACAGTTAGTACATGTCATTCGTCGGTTGTACCAATCCACTCGGAGCTGACTGTGAATATCAAAATCCCGAGATTGGCAAACATCCCTTTATAAGCTGTTTCCACCTCAAGGGCTGGCTTGAGACGGGTGCAAACAGGGACGAATCCAGACTAATTAAGCAATGTTTTTTTTGTTTATTTGAAAAAAAACACGCTATTTATTTTATTTATTTTTTTATTGCTTAGATGGATGGACGAGCTCATAGTCCACCTGCTGTTAAGTGGTTACTGGAACCCATAGACACCCACAACGTAAATGCGCCACCCACCTTGAGATATAAGTTCTAAGGTCTCAAGTATAGTTAGTTACAACGGCTGCCCCACCCTTCGAACCGAAACGCATTACTGCTTGACGGCAGAAATAAGCAAGATGGTGGTACCCACCCGCGCGGACTTACAAGAGGTCCTACCACCAGTAAGAACGAGGTAGGTAAATTCCTGACATTTCAAATGCCACTGGCAAAAATATACTCTCCTTTATGTTGGTTTGCAATTAGTGACTGTGATTATTATGCCAAGGAATCGGGGTTCGGGGTTAGTTACAAATCTTTGGTTTAGTTATTATTTGATCTAGTTGTACTTGTCACACATCTATTAACTTAAATATACATAAATATTAGATTAAGTTTATCAACACTGTAACTGAAAATTACTGGCAAGCTGATTTAATCGTTCTGCTAATGAGCAAGCAGAAACCAAAAGACAAATGTCTATAAATCATTTCGTCACATCTGCATTTATATATGTATAGACAGGTTTACCTGCGAAGTATTTTTAATTCGTTTATGATCTATAACTCAATAAACAATATAAATAATTTAATTATTATATTTTAAGCGTGTCGAAGACTCAGTGCGTGCCTGTACAAAATTAAATCATTTCCATCCCTTAGAAGGGGTGTAATTTCGAGTCGCTACAAGTGAATACTAACGAACAAGCTATCCAACTTGATTATTGCCTGCAACTTGCAATTCTGATTAGGTGTCAGAATTTATGTTGAACTAGCTTTTGCCTGCGACTCAGTCCGCGTGGAATAATTACTTTGGCATAATGCTAAGTTTTACCCCCCACTTAATTTACGTAGAAAGTGAAAATATTTTTGAGTTATAGAATGTTAAGGAGCTATTTAAACCCCTATTTTGAAACTTTCTTTATTGGTGCTCCACTTGTATTGGTCTTACCGTGATGTTATATAGCCTATAGCCTTCCTCAATAAATGGGCTGTCTAACAGTGAAAGAATTTTTCAAATCGGACCAGTAGTTCCTGATATTAGCGCGTTCAAACAAACTCTTCAGCTTTATAATATTTGTATAGATTATGTGTACTATTAAATTGCGAATAAAACTACTACATAGGTAACGTTAAATGTATTATTATATGTATGTATGTATGTACGTATATGTGATTGTGTATATATGAATGTATATACTTTTTTTATGGTGTATGTAATTGTCTACTGTACAGTTATGACATGGTACTAGGTGCTATCTTCATCTCCCGAGATAAAATATTTTGCTTTCGGACAGGATTTCTTAGAATTCTTTTCCTTACTGCTTTGACCACCTTTTTCGTACGAACACTACGTGGACGGCCAGATCTTTTTCTGTCACAAACAGAGGAGGTCTCATTGCACCTATTAATAGCCCGGTACAAAAACATTTTGTATGTAACAGTATGGAGAGTTTTAAAAATTGCATTTGGCTCCATACCTACTTTGTGTAATGCAATCACAGCGATTCGGTTCTCTTAATCACCCCACTCCATTTTAATATCGCAAAATATTGTACAATGTATTGGCGTTAAAATGAGAAAACTCAGTGAGCAATCATATAAAAATGACAGATTCCAAATTCAAATGTAATATTTTGTTTATTTTTAATTGTAACAGTATTTATGGCCAGACTAAGTATATAGGCCCTCATAACCACTAAGCAAGAGATGAGCCGTGAACTCGTATACAGATTTACGCGATTTAGTATGAAAAAAGGTTTACCCACAAATTTAATAGTCTTAATTACGTGATCAGAATTAACGAGAGATCTGCGGTGATGATATTTTTTATTTATTTTTCGCTATAATTAAACAGACCAGTTTTACCGTTTATCTGTTTTAAACTGTTATATGACTCGTGGACATTACGCGAATTTTTCTGTCCCTCTCAACTCTTCAAGTCGATGTCTCGAGTGTAGCTTAACCACTATGCCTTCAAACTAGAAAATACAATTACTTCGTGTCATTTAAAATATCATGTTACACAAAGCCCTATGTTGTATTGTATAGATTTTATTTATACCACACTTTTGAACCGAAATACCTATAAAGAAGCGAAAACGACACGACCGTAACAGAGAATCACGAAATTATATTGCAGAAACGGTTTTTTGAACTATTCTATACAATGTTATTCATAAACATCTCTAGCTACTATTGTCGTTGTTAGAAAACGTTCTCATTATAAACATGTACAGCGAACACGTATTTTCCAGTTTCAAAAGGAAAAGCATTATTATTTATCTGGACACAAAAGAGCGCAGTTGAAAACTTCTAAGTCCCGGGAGCGTTAAGGACGAAGTTTCTTTATTGTTGCCACCTTAGACCTGTAAGTTTGTGACAAAGCTCCGTACGTACGTACCGGAAGATTCACTTCGAACGTATTTATGAACGGTACACGAGAATTTCGCGAAAACTCTGAAAGCTCTTGCGTCTCGCTTCATGTTTCGAAAAGTCAACATCGTCGGTTTTTATGAAATATCTAAAATTTGAATTTGTCTTGATCTCAAAAAGCGTGCCTTTTTGTGACAGAAATCTCCAGAATGTTAATATCAATCCGGGTCAACTCCCACGCTAAATGCTCGTAAATAATTAAATCAAACTAATCCTGGTTAAGACTCAAACTGCCTATTTGTTGAGTAGGTACGCGTGATCATTGGATGACTCTCGGATGTATTGTGTCGCCATTGAAGAATGACCCACGCGCATATTTCTCAGAGTATCATACTTACCTACAGCAATCACTAACCGGCATTTAGTTGTCTAAGAGGAAATATGAGGCATCGCTTTTGGAATTAGCAGAAATTTCCTGAGATATAAGATAGATATAGATAAATAGGTTATATCATTTGGTAATTTCAGCGAAGTATAATCAATAAAACGAAATTCCAAACAACTAAGCCCCTCGATTGATTACGGAATAAAAATAAATTAAAAACGCCAATAAAGACCTCGTTCTCCGAAAGTTTAAAATATTTTCGTAATAGAATTATCGGGAACATTCTTGAGAATTTTTGAAAAGGGCTTGATGAATTACTTTATTATAAGACCGGCTTTTATATTGAAATTTTGCGACTTTCAAAGTGAAGTTACAAAATAACTGAATGTAGGGGAAAGTGGGGGAAACGCGAACGCTGGGTAATGCCGAATTCAATGGTTCTAATATGTTAGAAAGACATATCCTAATTTTATTTGCCACCATTTCGGAGATCACGCCACCACTGATACCAGTCAATAACACGGGAGACGCGGACGCACGTACTTAAAAAGGTATGCATTTTTCAATATTTTGTATGTTTTAGATGTAATTTTTTGGTAAATTCAAGTTTATGTAACTTTATTTCTATCTACAATAATAATTCAGCTTTTACATAGTGGAATAATCATATATTACTCAGCTAAATGATAATGATGTAGTAGGCAAAATAAATTTAACCAAAATTGTTTTTTGACCTTTAATTATTTTCGATTTCGCGGGGTAAAGACGAACACTCCAAGTCGGGCAATCTCGAACATTCGCCGTTACCCCACTCCCGTTTGTTAGTACCCCGTTCAACTTTTTTTAAATATTAATACAGATGCCTTGTACTTACAAAAGAAAGACCGAACTGAAGTATAGTTTAGAAGATCCCAAAAAGGCTATTGACGATGTTAAAACCAAAAACTCTCCATGCGTAAAGCAGCAGAAACATATAATGTTCCAAAAACCACTAATTTTGACCATCTAATGAAAGAAGTGTTAATACAGCCATGGTTGGATGAAAACCTTTATTTACAGACGATCAGGAAACGTAAGAAATCAAGAAGAAAACGGAAAGATGGCAAAAAAGGAACCCAAATAAATAGACTGAAATGTAATGAGAGAACACCTTCAAACAGGAAGTATGAAATATTATTGAAGAATTTGAACAATATAAAAAAAGACTTTAGTGACTCTAGTCAAAATACGAAAAAAAAAAGAAAAAGGCGAAAAGAAAATAAAGACCACTTTTGTATTTTTGGAAGAGATAAATATATTGATCCTCCCGTTAAAGACTAGATTGTGTGCTATGTGTGCAAAAAATGGGCTCACGAGAGTTGTACTGACGGACAGTCAACATCGTTGGGTTTTGAATGTGATCTATGTCGTTAATAATGTTGGTTCGTAATCACCCCACTTGGTGTTCGTATTTACCCGACTGATGTCGGGCAAAGCCGAACACTAAGGGTTTTGTTTTTCTTTCATATTGTTGCAGTTTATTAAAAAAATATAAATGATGATTAGTGAATAAGATAGACAGATAAGTAAACTTTATAATAAATAAAAATTAAAAAATCTGTGATTAAATTCCATTGTTTTATTTAAGTTTTCCCTTAGGTGTTCGTATATCCCCCACTTTCCCCTATACGGAGCTTGAGGCCAGAAGTGGGGGGTCTCCTGCCGCACAAAACCCCCACGTGGGAGTATACAAAAACGCCTATTCCGGCTTGGACAGAACCTAATTAGATAAACACCTACAGTAATTAATTCTCACTAAAGAAATAAGGTTTTTTAAGTTATAATTTTGTAAATAATATTAACTGAATTTTGATAAGCCAATACAAATAATTAGCATGTAGGTACTCAGAAAGAAGTCAATTAATACAGAACCGTGAATAGCGCACTTTATTAATCTTTGTAAACGAAAATATATATTGCCGAGTAACTTTTCCGACTATTAGACGAACAACCTACACTCCGCGGGCTTTATTTATGTACTTAAGAAGCAAAAATGTTAATTAAAACACTGAGCCGATAATTTAAGAATGTACTAGAATACTTTTATAAAAAATAAATGTTGGCGGTAAATTCCTACTCCAGAGACCCAAGTTGCGTGGAAAATTTTTATGGAAATATAATGTTTGAAATGTGGAATCAAGTTACCAACTTTCCTCCTGCGTATCAAAGGAAAAGCTGTACAGTTTATGTGAAAGAATTCTTTGTTTTACTGTTCCCGAAAATGTTTTAAAGAATTTTGTTAAAGAAAATAAAACTATGAATAGACTCATATTTATCGGTCTGATTTATTAAAAATATTGATGATCGGAATATAGTATACTAGCGGCCCGCTCCGGGTCCGCTCGGGTCAACAGAAATTTGAACGATATTTGATGTTGTTTTATTTTTTAAATAAAATAACACTTACTGTGGCATAATTATAATAGTTAGACATATGCTGTTGCGACACTTTTTGTAAATAATAATGTGTTCTACAAAATCGTAGTAGGTACCTACATTATAAGTATTTTATTCTATCATCAATAGTTTTCGCAGGACACGCAATGTAAAGAATATTTTAGGTAATTTTTTTACACCTTGGGTTATATTATTGGAGTTTTAGTTAGGATACCTAATTTTTTCAAAAAAGATTATAGCCTATGTCACTCGGGAATAGTGTAGCTTCCAAACAGTGAAAGAATTTTTCAAATCGGTTCAGTAGTTTCGGAGCCTATTCAATACAAACAAACAAACAAATAGTTCCTCTTTATAATATTATTATTATTATAGTATAGAAGTAGAGATGTGCTTTTAAAAGTATTTGCTTTAAAAAACCCTAACATCTCTATGTACTTGTAACATCAACATGGTGTGAAGACAGTTCCCGAAACTGTAACAATAACTTAACTGAAGTTGTCAAAACTTAATGTACTGGTGGTAGGACTTTTACTGGTGGTAGGACGTCTTGTTTGTCCGCACGGGTAGATACCAACACCCTGCCTATTTCTGGCGTGAAGCAGTAATGCGTTTCGGTTTGAAGGACGGGGCAGCCGTTGTACTGTTATAAGTGAGACCTTAGAACTCATGTCTCAAGGTGGGTGGCGGCATTTACGTTGTAGGTGTCTACGGGCACCGGTAATCACTTAACACCAGGTGAGCCGTAAGCTGATCCACGCATTAAAAAGAAACTTAAATAACCGAAAATAACATTTCTATACTAATATTATAAAGAGGAAAGATTTGTTTGTTTGTTTGTTTCGAATAGGCTCCGAAACTACTGGACAGATTTGAAAAATTATTTTTCCATTAGAAGCCGACATTGTCCCTGATGAACATAGGCTACTTTTTTTTTATTTTTTTTTTTGTTTCATGTGTGTTCGAACTCAGCTCACCTGGTCAATAATAAAATTTAATGTTTCCGAAGCGAAGCGAGGGCGGGTCGCTAGTATTTACTAAATTAAGCATAAATACATCTCATGTCAGCTATCTCGTGTTTTGTCAAGGCGTTACTTGAGTGCTGCGGGTGGTCCACGTACCTTAGTATTGTTCGCGCGCCAATGAATTTTGTGTGCTAGTTACAGCCTCTACCGTTGTGCTCTCTGTTGTTTAAATAGCATCATAATCAGTGACACCTCAAGATATAAATTCCTTTTACGTATTATCTTGTTTATTTATTTTTATTATCGTCATTTTACTAAAAGCTCAATAACAAAATGACTACGGTCATCATACACGTCATTACGGATCCTCGCGATCCTAATGGATCTATCCTATCCCTATCCTAACCTAAAAGCACAGTTAATACGGTGCTTTTAGAATTAAAACAATAAGTCAACAGCTTGCCTGTAAAAAAATAATTACGTAAATCTGGCTAATCAGTTTCTTAGTTTATTATAGTACATTTCACCCCAAATTATGCCATGCGTTATAAATTTCCATTTAGCAATTACTAAGCTCGCCAATTTAAGAAAAAAAATAAGAGTTCTTTAAACACAATATTTTCACGCATTATCATCATGAATAGTTGAATGGATATGTGTTATAGATTTAGCATCACGTACACTATATACTGCCACTACTAAATTTGGCAAACCCTATCCCGTAATCCTTAAGGAAGTTGTATCCTGTAGCTGCTGTCGGAAAACAATAATAAATTGCCTTTCCACAGAGCAGGGAGCCGTTAGACGTACTTCCTGGCATAATAAACACTTACTTTTCTTATTTTCGATCGCAATAAAGCTATTTCCCACGTTCGATATTTTAAATGGAATAAAGCTGCTTTCACACTACGCTATAGATACTATAGTGCCATATAGTATACAGTACAGTGTGAACGTGTCCATAACAATGTATGGTGTGCGATATTGTTGTGCTATGACCTATATACTATATGCTATTATATTATAGCGTAGTCTGAAGACGGCTTAATGTATTCCATTAAAGAATCCTGGCACTGTGTTGTACCAACAATCGTCTCTTCTTTTTGCGCTTATCCCACATCATGTGGGGTCGGCACAGCTTGTCCTCATCATGTGCCTATTATACTGCATAGGGATTTGGCCTGCGATCTATGACCGGTCCCCGGCCTGACGTCAACCCTTCTATACTACTATATCATAAAAAAAAACCCAGTAGGTATTGAAAGTTTACTGGTGGCCCGAAGGCCTTTCCAGTTTCACCAGGACAGGTGGGCGAGCAAAGGCTCAGCCAAGAGGGGCGGGATTTGCTAACTGCCCGAGTGCCTCCGAAAGAGACCTAACAACTCAAGAGCAATTGCTTCGCGAATGAATCTACTACCGGATCGGAATCGCGACCCGCTGAGAAGATCCGGCGAGAAACTCAGCAGGCTGATGCATCGGTTAGGTTGCACGTCGACCTCTTTGTCGAGTTCGACGAGTACGGTTACCGGGGTCCCTAAGCCTGCTCCTAGTATTAGAGCTGAAGGCGTCTAATGCAAAGGTTATTGGATCTGATGGATAGGTAAGGAAGGATACTGGGTACTACACATTCATTTGTATCTCAAAATTAGCGTCCCATTTACATTAAATACACAATTACAGATACTAAATGCCATTGGTTCATTTTCATTTTCCTAAAATAGCCTCTTCGAAAATCTCCTCTTTGATGCATATGTACATATTTCGAGGCATTGAGACCGCAAAAAAGTTACTGGCCAGTCGTATATTTGCGTTACTGTTTGTGTTGTTGAAAAAAAAAACGGGCAGTTTCGCCGCGAGTCAACGCTAAAATTGGAATATTCTGAATTGTTGGAGACCGGGTTCAGGTGCTTTCAAAGGAATAGCGTTACAAAACAATTGTTTATGTATAAAAAAATCTGGGTAAAATTCCTTTTTGGATCTAGGAAAGGTGAGGTTATCTATTCAAAATATGGAGGGGCGCTTTTGTGTGTAGCGCAATGCAAAAAAAGCGGCACGTTATCATCACTGTAAATACCGCCAAATGCCTTGAGACATGAATTCTAAGTCTCAGTTTTACAGTACGACTGCCCCACCCTTCAAGCCGAATCGCTGTTTGCTTAAGTGTGCTTAGTGCGAGTTTCTTAACTTTCTCGATAGCGTAAAAGTTAACCCAAGTTTGTATGCAGTTGGAACAACGCTGCTAGCGGCAAACGTACGCAAACGATCCCATTCCATACAAATCTGAGCTAACTTTTACGCTATCTAGAACGTTAAGAAACTCGCACTAAGCACACTGAACAGAAATAACCAGGGTGGCGGTACATACCCGTGCGGAACCACAAGACGTCCTACCACAAGTGTATAAGGGATTTTTATATTGCCCGCGTAGGCTGACGAGGATACGACCCACCTGGTGATGCAATAGTATACGGTGTTTGTCAGAGGTACATGCACCGTTTCACAGCTTAGCTACACATCTGTTACATCTTCATACGCTCAGCTGCACATCTTTGGTGAAAACGCAGCCCAAGTCTGTATTTGTCACGTATTTTTTCGATGTTGACAATCGAAACTGAAGCATAGATCATGAATATAATAATATCCTAATAAATTTACTCACGTTGTGAATTGATTTGAAGCTACGTATTATATAACAATCGAAACCCATCGTCATTTTTACAATTGTCCATAGGTTTCCCAAAAAAACTCGGGTAAGGGTCAAATTGACACGGGGACTTCCCTTGTCCACAGAAGATGTTTGTTCACACGCCACTCACCTTATGTCATTAGGCTGTGTTGCAAAAACACATTACTCGGAGAATGTGTTTTTCAACCCTTACTAATTACTCACTGGGCCGAAACGACCGTGCCAGATTACCTTATATAAATATCTAACCGCACTACAAGAGTTTTTATGGCGACTATTGTATTCAACATTTTTCAATTTATCATTTGTGCGACTTTTTATTCCTCCACCTATTAGCTAAGAGCCTAAAAGGCTGTTCCAGTAACGCCCGGACGGGTAAGTGACCTCACGTGCTCAACCTCAGAGATTTTTTTAACACTAACCCTAAAGCAGTGCAAAGGAATCGCGACCCACTATGAAGATCTGTGGTCTGTGCCTATGGAATTTGTGAAATGTCCTGTTTTTAGTATAATAACCTTTATTTTTTTTAATGTTTACTAGCTCTGAATTGTTTGGTTGACATCATGGACTTCCGACCTTTAACTCCTAAAGTCTAAATTGATTTAAAAAGAATACTATCCTAGAGTCTTCTTATTTGGCCGATAACGCTGCAATCACCACGATTGCTCATTTTCATTACTTGATAAGCATTCAGATAATCGCTTATTGTGCGGAAAATTTAGCTCTCCATAAACAACGCTCTAAAACCTAAGTCTTAACAAAAGGGTTATCAGTTATCACGTCTTTGTTCGCAAGCTAAAACAAAGATAAAGCAAACGAAATCTTAAATGTTTTATCTTCAATTAAGATAACCCAAAGTAAGTACAAGAAGAAGTGGGTGAGGAGAGCCGTAGACCAGGCTCACTGGTGTGAATTGGGAGAGGCCTATGTCCAGCAGTGGACGGCTGTGGGCTGTTGATGATGATTATGATGATGATGAAAGTAAGTACAAAAGATTTGTTGTTTGCACTAACTTCAAAACTATTACTGTATAATTTGAATATCTAGGCTTATTATGTTTGGATCGTTCTTTACTATAAGCTAAGATTCTTAGCCCAATACCTTACCTAAGATATCTTCAAATCAGTGAAGTTTTAGTTGCGTTGTTCCAAAAGTTCTTCTACTTTTCAAGTTAGAACACAAATTCTACGTGCCAGAAATAGATCGTATATTGATACCCATCTGTTTGGACATGCAACGTGCTGTAGCACCAGAACTAAGAGAGACACGTCGTTACGGATCCGTCTGAAGATCCTTACGGAACTGTTGCGTTAGAGGTCTTCAGCTCTAACACTAGGAGCAGGCTTAGGAGTCCCGGTAACCGTACCCGTCGAACTTGGCAAAGAGTAACCCAACCCATGCATCAGCCCGCTGAGTTTCTCGCCGGATCTTCTGAGCGAATCGCAATTCTGATCCGGTAGTAGATTCATTCGCGAAGCAGTTGTTGTTATGTCTCCTTTGGAGGCGCTCGGGCAACTTTTAAGAAATCCCACCCCTCCTGGCTGAGCCTTTGCTCGCCCATCTGTCTCGGTGAAACTCCGGACCTACAGTAACCCTCAACCCTAAAAAAAAACTTAGATAGAAGTTAGGGTGAGGTTCAGGCTGAAAAATAATAATATTCTTTTCTACGACAAACCTAAAATTCTCTAATAATGACAAGTTAATCGACTGGATTCACCGTCCCAATTTGATGCTGAAGTTCATACTCATATTTAGTAAAATGGGTCAACACATCAATTTCAATGCAGTCGGAGTACCTGAACATTTTGGTATTCATAAAAATTAGTGTAATGTTTAATTAGATAAAGCAATCATAGGCCCTACATTATGTATGTACACGAATTGCAATCAAGGCACTAACTACTCCAAAATCAATATGGCATGGAGAATTATCTCGCGGTTACGACACACCGGAATTTCTGAGTAAAACTAATAATAGCAAAACCGAAACAAATCAGCTTTTATATGACACTTACGCGGGCCCCGAAGGGCATTTTTCCACCTATGTAAGATGAACCTGATTGATTACGGATCCAGCCAATTTTGCAAATTGAAAAAGGAAACTGCATCATATACATGACATCACGAGTCCTAATCCAAAGTCACGATCATGAGTCTTAAATTAGATAAGTAATCAACTGTCTTAAAGAGACTTCGAAGAAACTACCGTGGGTGTATCTTAAGATAAGTAACAATTAACTTTGAGAGACGTTATTTATTTGATCTCTACATTCTCAACTTTAATAGATCTGATACAGACATCAAACTGAAGGAGGTAGGTACTACAAAGGATCTTTGTATAATTTACGTATTAATTAGTTTGAGCCTTGAAATGAGCGGAAATTAATTGCTCGAAAATTTTCAAACTACTCGTACTATAAAACTGCGCGTGTGTTGTGTGATTTATAATTACTAGAGGTCCCGCAGTAGTCGAAATTCGACTATAATTAATTGGAATTGTAAGTTTGTACCCTATTATGATTTAATTTTATACTTCTATAATCACAAATTTCGCCAAGACTACACTATAAAAAATATTAATAAAGACAAACAATATTTAATCTATTCTCAATTTGACAACAGACGTCAAAAACAAAAGTTTGACAATAAATAATATGCATGCGTGTGTGCGTCAAATACATGGTATGTAGTGTGTGTAATGTTTTCTTTATCGATTTAATGTATCTTTTATGCATTATTTAAAAAAAATATCACCATTGTGCACTTCTTCTCTATATTCTCTATAAGTGTGGAAAATTTCATACTCCTCCGTCCGCGCAATTTTCGTAAAAAGGGATACAAAGTTTTTGCTTCACGTATTAATACATAGATTATTATTAATACAACTGATTGAATATTTCCAAACCTTCGCGGACAGTTTTCGACAACGGATATATAGCATACTACAATGCAACAACAGCAATGATTACATGTAGTTTCCCTCCTTTTTCCTATTCTATCAGCAATGTAATTTTTAAATAATTCTAATTGCAGTAAATTTTAAATAATAAAATAATGTAAATTTAATTCTGACGCATTTATATTATGTTGTACCCAATCTATTCTTGCCTTGCAATCAAAATATTAACTAAACCCACTCCTACATATATACATATGTCTTCTATGTACAAAATGTTTTCTTCTGTGCTCCATTATGGATTAAACACTATGAGCGTAAAGAATGTATTTTTCTTTGACTGAGTGTAATACTTAACCAGTCATGCAGTGTTATTCACAGTAAACACGATTTGTGCTATATTAGCAATATTACATTGTGAGTGAGACATTAGTGTTAGTAAGCTGCATTATCTCCTAATCCATGGCTCTTCAGTATCTGTAAATAAATAAGATCTGAGGAAAAACAACAAAACCTATAGGTAATACACAAGATCTTCATTGCGTTCTATTTTTTATCCAATTTCATTATACTTGTTTAATTCTTGTTTAATGGCCACACCGTACCTACGCCACGTCACACAATCCTACCTTCATATGTGGGGCGAGAACTGTTATTCATAGACTACAATGTAGGCGTATGAACACATCTTTTGCAAAGTTTTATACTAGATATGAGTATTACCGTCCGCTTGCGTAACCAAAGGTGGAGGCACAAAAAAAGAAAATTTTTAATAATAATTTTTTGAACAAACATAAAATAATACAATCATCACGGCCTGCCGGATAAGGCAAACGATGTCTTATCGGATTCCCCGGACCACTCTCGGTGCTTTTAGGCTCTTCAAGCACCGATCACAGTCCTCGTTGAAATCGCCGACTCCGACGAAGAGTTCGACGTGCAAACTAGCCCATAGACAGACAGCCCACTGAATTTCTCGCCGGACCTTCTTTCTCAGTGGGTCGCGATTCTGATCTGGTAGATTCAACGAAGCACTTCTCTTGCTAGAGCTAGTGTTAACAATTACCTCAGGTTGAGCCCATGAGCTCACCTACCGTCCGTGTGAAGTTGAAATAGCCCCCACAGCTATCAACGATTAAGTAGGGGGAAAAAAGCAACCGATGTACTCGTAATAAAAGACGCCATTAACATCATCTAATAAAACCCGCAAAAAATGTAAACTCATTATTACTGGGGGTAGAGCGTCTTGTAAGCTTGCACGGATTACCACTGACCAAACTATTTCTGCCACGAACCAATTGTACATCCGACTTTAAAGGATAGTGACAGCTGTTATACTATACAATTCAGAATTAGAATTAATAACTCAAAGCGCATCGCCACTTTCTTTTATTGCTTAGATGTGTGAACGAGCTCACGGCCCACCTGGTGTTAAGTGGTTACTGCAGCCCATAGACATCTACAATGTAAATGCGCCACCCACCTTAAAATAGGAATTCTAAAGTCTCAGTATAGTTACAACGGCTGCCCCGCCCTTCAAACCGAAACGCATTACTGCTTCACGGCTGAAATAGGCAGGGCGGTGGTGCCTACCCGTGCGATAGTAATTACGCCAATTATATTTTCATTAGTAGTATATTTTAACTATCTTAATCTTCATACAAAACTCGTGACTGCTTCGCAACAGAAACGGCTAAGATAGGGGTATGTATCCGTGCGCGCTCACAATACGCCCTTGCAGATATTAGCTAATTACAGAAGCTCTGTGATGGTTGAACGGTCGGTTTGTTCTTTGTCCTCTATTTAAGTATTTTAAGAAGGGTATGGAAGGGTAGGAAGGGTAATGCCTAAAAACAAGTCTTCAACGCTTGCGTGCTGCCGGCCATGACGTATGGCGCTGAAACGTGGACATTGACCGTAGGTCTGGTCCGTAAATTCAAAATCGCTCAGCGTGCTATGGAAAGGTGTATGCTCGGAGTTTCTTCGATGGATCAAGTCAGAAATGAGGAAATCCGTCAAAGAACCAAAGTAACCGACATAGCCCTAAAGATTGGCAAGCTGAAATGGCAATGGGCCGGACATACGTGTCGCAGAACCGATGGCCGTTGGAGCAGACGTGTTCTGGACTGGAGACCACGTATCGGTAAGCCCAGCGTTGGGCGTCCCCTTGTCCGTTGGACCGATGACTTGCGGCTATATGCTGGGCGGAGGATCGTTCATTGTGGCGGAATATGGGAGAGGCCTACATCCAGCAGTGGAGAGATACAGGCTGATGATAAAGAAGGGTATTGAAAAATGACCACTCCCAGTGAACCGTCGTCTTGGTTCCTTTTTGTTTTTTCCAGTCTCCCAAATCATCTGTCAAGTCTCTAGCTTGATTGATGTCTACTCATTGTAGGTCGTATGTCCTTTCAAAGAGGTTGCACGCCGCCACAATTATATTTATCCACGAATACCGTCACTCTTGTACATGCAAGATGTATTCCAGAAAAAATAAACAGGACGATAATACTCGGGCAGATCACCTACCCTGACTCCGAGAGGTTAAAAACCGACCCCGTTCACTATATATTATATACACAATCTATAGTATTCTTCATTATTCCAATTACTTCAAATTTAATATATCTACCCATGTTTGAATTCCCTGTGCCAGGTAAATATGTTCACAGAAGTCTCTAGTGACAGGTGATTCATTTGAAAATTCGAGAAAGCAATCTGACTTCCCGATTGACCTAAGTATAAACCATCGACAGTAGAGCTAACCGATGCCGCGATACCAACATTTTACCGTATTCAGCATTCAGAAATATACTCTATAATAATAACTCAAGCTATCATTACACAGTTTATTAGGCAACCCTCCTATAAAACGGTATTCTACAGCTCAGTTCCACTCTAGAACGAAAGGAATAATTCCCCAATACCCTTTTATAACACGGTATTTCTACAACACGATAACGGGATCTTTGTTGAAATTTATTTCGGAAATTACATTATGCACTATAAACATATATGGTAATGACTGAAATTTTACTGCTTATTTTTTTATGTATAGTAGATAAAAAATACATATATATATTCAATATGTTTCAATGAAAAAAATTACGATTTCACAAAACACAGAACATTATAAGAACGTATCTACTGTGTTACAGGAGGGTTACCTGTACTCACGAGAACCATTTCCGCTGTCACAAGAGTTGCCATATCTGAGGTTTAACTGAATCATAAAACATATCTATTTAGTAATTGTAAACCTTAAAAAGAAAGACGACCTGCGAAGGTCGCGGACACAAACCGAGACATGGGGGGTATGTAAATAACAAAACACGTGGTATATTGCTATCTTGCCAAATCAAATTACATTTCACAAAATCGACTATGTCAAAATTCACCTTGGACATCACTACTGAATCTACTCTGCAATAGCTTTGCATGCACCTCAACAGCGCTAGAACTTAAGATGCGTTCAAGAACTTTGATGCGTTCTTCGACGCTTCCCAAACTTTCGTTAATAGCTTTAAATGGCAATCAAACTTCCTCATAACATGCATTGGAAGTTATTCAATGAAATACAGATACAAGATACAAACTACGTACTTTCATCTTGTATCTATTAAATTTATTTTCTATATTGTATTTAAATACGTTTTGTTTGATATTTTTATTTTGTAGATAGTTAGATACTATGTTTGCTTAAATACTTTTAGTAGCCCATAGACATCTACAACGTGAATGCTGCCACCCAGCTTGAGATATGGATTCTAAGGTCTCAGTTTTTATAGTACCACGGCTGCCCCACTCTTCAAACCGAAACGTATTAATGCTTGACGGCAGAAATAGGCAGGCTGGTGGCACCTACCCGCCCTAGCAAGAGCAGTACTTCGCAGAATCTACTACCGGACCGGAAACGCGACCCACTAGAAGATCCGGCGAGAAACTCAACGGGCTGTGTCTATGGGTTAATTTACTCGCCGAGACCTTCGTCACAACCGACGAGTTCGACGAGAACGATGACCGGTGCTTGAGGTACCTAAAAGCAGCATTAGTGGACCGGGACGATCGGAAATGACGTGTTTTGGGCGACGTCGCCCAAAACGACGTCGCACAGGATCGGGAATGTAGTTTCCGGCGGCCACGCTGAGAGGGTTCTCGTGTCGTGCCGCTTTCTCGAAATGGCGCACTGATGCCGACTGTAGATACTTACTGATGGACTCTAGGTCCATGTCGTCGTGGATGTCCACATTTCTGACATACCACGGGGCTCCGGTGGCTATCCTGCAAAAACGGGATTGTATTAAATGTTAAAATGAACTTAACACACTGAACCATTTCTGCCGTGAAACAGTAATGCGTTTCGGTTTAAAGGGTGGGGCAGCCGTTATAACTATACTGAGACCTTAGAACTTATATCTGAAGGTGGGTGGCGCATTTACGTTGTAGATGTCTATGGGCTCCAGTAACTACTGAACATCATGTGGGCTATCGTGCACCTATCTAAGCAATAAAAATAATGTCGCTAATTTTTATCTTCCGTGCAAATCATCGCATTTTATAAATTTTAGAATGATAATCTCAAGTCAGTTACCGATTCCCTGATTTTGGCTCGGCCCGAATGGTATAGTACGCTAGGCCCACCCGTGGGCGGCATGGCGTTCAACGTGTTATGACTTGATTGTAACCAAATACAGTGTCGTTTGCTCTATAAACTGAAAACAGTTTTGCGTATTTAAATTCATGCGAGCAAGAATGTTCTACTTGCATATATAACAATGCAATTCCCACTCGAGAATAATATTGAGCAATATACGGTACGGTACGCCACCAGATTTTATTATTGGCTCCGAGTCCAAGAACTACTGTGTACTTACTCCCTTTGACCTTTTGTCACAAGCGCTTAACTATTATCTCAAGCGATCATGACATTCACAATCGTAGTTTTTTGAAATTCTCAGCAATAGGGCAGATATGGATATGCAAAGATTGTGTAATATCCTAATGTATGGACGTATTTACAAAGGACATCTCGTCGGAGCACCATGGTTCCTAAGGAATGTGGATCTCCATGATGACCTGGAGCTTGACTCAGTCAGTAAGTATTTACACTCGGCATTATTGCACCACTTTGAGAAGGAGGCACGATACGAAAACCCTCTTGTCGTGGCTGCCGGAAATTACATACCCGATCCTGTGAACCGAATGGTAAACAGTCGACGTCGTCGTAAACACGTCATTACAGATCCTCCCGATCCATTAATGGTGCTTTTAGATACCACAAACACCGGTCACCATCCTCGCCAAGCCCGTCGCTCGCGACGAAGGGCTCCACGAGTAAATTAACCCATAGACACAGCCAACTGAGTTTCTCGGCGGATTTTTCAGTGGGTAGCGTTGTCGATCCGGTGGTAGATTCTACGAAGCGCTGCTCTTGCTAGGGCCGGCGTTAGCAACACTCCCGGTTTGAGCCCCGTGAGCTCACCTACACGTCAAGGCGAAGCTGAAATAGCCTCTTGTTTTTACTGAACTGATTGAGTCAAAATCTTTTCGTTCAAAGCTCGAATAGATTTGTTGCAAATTACCGTTGGTGCGATTCAGGCTTTTGTAAGATTTATTCTATTCGCATTATAGAAACTGATTACCGTCTTACACCGTTTCTTTTGTTTCAGATGTCGGCACAGTTTGTCTTATTACTCCTATTTTAAAATGGTTTTACCGTTTAATTTAGGCTTTACTATTACCGGCGTCTTGAATAATTTAGTTTTCGTGGTCACGGACGATCATACTCGCGTTCAATTTAATTATATATTGATGTGTCTTACAGATAATTCACTCATCCTCCTCCTCCTCCTTCAGTCGATCGCTCATGGTTGAGCATCGTGATACGCCCGCCTGTGAACTTTTTTTTGTAATTTGTAGCCACTTTTGTCGGTCAGTGGCACAATGAAGTGCGTGTCTCAGTCTCATGTCCAGATGCTCGGACACTTGGTCACTCCATCTTTTTCGGGTCCAACCTCTGGATCGTCTTCCATCCACTTTACTCGTCACTATGAGTCTCTCCAGGTTGTCAGAGGGTTTTCTTGCTATATCACCAAAATATTGGAGCACTCCATATAGGCATTTGGTGGATAGCCTCTGGTCAACGTTTAGCTCGTTGAGAATGGAAGCGTTCGTCCGGAAAGCCGTCAAAGGGATGCGCAACATGCGCCGCCAGTACCACATCTCAAACGCGTCTATGCGTCGCGTGTCAGACACTTTTAAGAACCAGGTCTCAGCCCCAATTCACTCATACGTGTGTTTATAAGGCCTTCCTCTTGGCTCACTTCCATCCACAGGTTAATTCATCTATCTTCTTGTAACATTTGCTCTTTCCTCATCACGTCTCTAATCCCAATTTCATCAGTCCTGGGGCTACTTCGACACTTCCTCTATTATACATTTCCTCACCTTATCTATTCGCTTAACCCCACAAATGCATCTTTACATTCACATTTGTGTAGATCGGATTCGTTTGGAGGGAAGGTCATAAATCGAACTGTAGAAGTTTACTGAACCAAGCTGGGGCCCACCTGCGGCTGTAGTGACTCGGTTGATGATGATGATCGATACATTTACTGTCATGCTTTAAGAAGCCCCGATCATCTTTCTCGTCGAACCCGTCGCTTGCGACGAAGGGCTCGACGAGTAAATTAACTCTCAGACACAGCCCACTGAGTTTCTCGCCGGATCTTCTCAGTGGGTCGCGTTTCCAATCCGGTGGTAGATTCTGCGAAGCACAGTTCTTGCTAGAGTTCGTGTTAGCAACTTCGTCAGGTTTGAGACCCGTGAGCTCACCTACTAGTTAAGGTTACGCTGATATAGCCCTCAAGGCTCTCAGCTTAGGAAGGTTAAAAAAAAAAAACCCGCGTTTTGCTTCGTACGATGCTACTGGTTTTATAACAGTTTTATATCTTCTTCAGTTGTAACAGAATTCTTGGGTGACATTTGGCGCGGGAAATTTGCCTTCAACAATACGGCGTACTGCTGTTTCCCATGCCGGTCTACATCACCGTCAATAAGGACACAATCGGAAAGTTTTCCAGTATTTTTTCTGATGCTCTTCATATTTTCGCTCGACTCTTGGATATTTACTAAAGTGAACTTATTATTTTATCGTGGAAATTATTTTTGGGCTCAGCGTACAAAAATACCTAAAAAAAATATTTAATTAACTTGTACAGAACTTTGTCTTGATAAGTCGACAACAAAAGACAATAAAGGTAAACAGAAAATTCGCTATTGTCACGAAAATACATATTATATATTACGCCAATGCTTTTGTGAAAAATTTACTTTTAGCTTATTACATAGGGGGTGTTCCTTCTATTAAAGTTAGACAAACAACAGTAAAAAAAGTTCAAGTAGTTATGACTTAAGTGCCACAACATAATCTTTTTTTTTATAAACTGTAAGACTTAAACGCATAAGATGAAGAGGAACAATTGAGAATCTAAGGATGATAAATTGTTG
Organism: Bombyx mandarina; assembly: GCF_003987935.1. The sequence continues at coordinate 177,925 of NW_021011679.1, read as the reverse complement.
TACTTTAAAAATTTTGCTCATTATGAAAAAGCTGTTTCATTCTTTAGAAACCTAAATCCGAAAGAAAAAATATTTCGATGCCAACGTATATTTAGAGGTGGGTCAAATTTAGATATTTTTTCAACGCAAACTATTCTCCGAGACGGTTGTAGTTGCAAAAGGCTTAAGAGGAAATCTTGAAAGATAACTGGTCGTATAAGAAGTTTTCAAAAACTTCTTATACGACTTATATTATATACAAATAATAGTAAAAAAACGACTAAACTATTTGGGTGAAAAGGTTTACCATTAAATTACATTTTTGCGACAGTTTCGAAATTAAGCAGACTGAAAATTCAATTTCGTTCGTTTCATGTGTGCGGGGCGACTTATTGCATTACCTTTTTAATACGCTTTTATTAGCTTCAGACGTAACGGAATCTTTGAACATGATTTTGACCCCCTTCAAAACGTCGGATTAACTCGAAATTTGGTATACTTATTAAGGACCGTTGACAATTCAATATTTAAAAAAAAATTAAAAAAGTTGAAGAAATTGAAATTCAACTAAAAATTGAAAAATAAATTATAGTTTAAAAATAACTAACAAAATACGCTTTTATAGAAAACCCAACTAAAAAATAGAAAATAAATTTTAATAAATTTAAATTAAAAATAGTGTAAGAAAAATGATTTTATTGTAAAAAAAGCGTGGGGTGCATGCATCAGTAGCTATATTTTATAAACAGATATGAGTAGAAGGGTTATTTTGATAATATCCTGAAAAGCACCCCACGCATTTTTTACAATAAAATAATTTTTTCTTAAACTATTTTTAATTCAAATTTATTAAAATTTATTTTCCATTTTTTAGTTGGGTTTTCAATAAAAGCGTATTTTGTTAGTTTTTTTAAGGTCTTAATAAGTAGTAGCCAGAATACTAACATTATTGGGAAGCTAATCAACGTGACCAAATTGACGCTAAAGAAAGAAATTATTTCGTCTCCGAACTGAGCTTTGAGAGCGATACGGTCTCAATGCTGATCCCTGATCGAAGGAAAACAACAGATTCGATAAAGTACTCTCCCTTAATATCAATATCGAAGCTACAATAATTATACGGCTAAAAGACAAACCGATGTTTCTCTGAAAATTCCAGCACCAAATTGGTATGTGGTCCCTAGAAAATACTTGCCTACTTCGTTAGATATATTTCAGTTGCGGCCTTCAGCCAATCGCGATTCGACCACAACAAATGAGGCCGTCAGCGCAAAAGCAGCTTAAGTGTAACCATAGTTCGCATGGAGATAATGAGGTTTGAATCTACTTTTACACTGCTTTGGAGGCAAAAACAATACGCGCAAAAATAATATTTACAAATCTATGTGTGAAACTATGGATAGGCCGGTTTTGCATCAAAATTTGTTTATGTTTTAAATAAATTGCAATATATAAGCGCGAATATGAAAAATTGTGGGTTAGGCCACTTTTGCGCTGACGGTCTCAAATAAGTAAATGTCTCCAAAAACGTTCATATCTAGTTCAATATTGTTCGCAATAAAAGGGGTTTCATCAATCCTGATAATTTGTCGTCGTTTAGTTCGTGGAAAATATACGATTCAAGTCGATTTTAATTTATAATTCATGATTTATTCAGAAGTATACACTTTGCCTTAGGTAGGAATGCAAAACTCAATACAATATTTTATATATTCAATGTAAGTCACATATAATTGCGCTGAATATTAGAAATTGCTAGTTTACATTTGCGACCAAATGATCATTTCATTCAAATAATCATTCATAAGACAGATATTGCGATCAATTGTCATTATATAGTCTCCACTAAACCTGGAGGTGACTTAAAAGCCTAGACTGATTATCGACTTTAAACGTAAATGACAGATTTATTCAAAAAGAGATAGCCCAAATGTTCAAGTACATAGGAATTTTGTTTAATATTCCATTAAATACGGTTCTAAAACCGTACTAGCAAGAGTTCACAAATCGCAATCACGCCTAAATAAGCACAACGTAGGGTGTTCAACTTATATCCCAAAGCAACGTGAAAGACAAAGAAAGGTGCTTTGTTGGTTGCTGGTGGCCCGGAGAGTTTGCGACTGCCCTAACAGCTGAGACAGCTACTTCACAGATACATCCACAGCCGGATCAGAATCGCAAACTGCTCAGAAGATCCGAACTGAAACACGTCTATTAAATAATACAAAAGCCCGTGTCAAATATCGAAAACACGAAGTGACATTACACCGGAATTTGTTCAAAAACACATATTAACTGAATAGCGATTATTGCCAGATGTTTAGGGATAGAAAGTAGAAAGCAAGGGACCCAAAAGACCCTCAAACCCCAAAATTCGTCCAGCCGCAACATTGACATGAAACCCTGAAATTGAAAAACCCGTATTTAGTCTCACAATCCCAACATCTCGACTTGTACTTGGATAAATATTTGCCTTCATTAACAATGAAGTATAAATCTCACTATAACATTGACAATAACATGATTTAATTTGATTCAATGTTATGTGGTGTCTCGTAAGTTGTAAAATAGTTTATCGTCAGCGATAACCAAGGATATGTTTCACCCAATGTCACGGTCATCCATATTAATGAAACCATACTGCAGTGTGCCGTAACCAAAATTAGAACTACCCTTGAATTGCGACAAAAAAAAACACTCTCAAGTCTTTTTTACCATAAATGAGAATAGCCTTTACCTCTTCATGAGGAAATGTTGGGATAGAGGTACTAAACACAGGTACTAAACCAAGAGAATAACCAGAAATACCGTCTCAGGATTTTTCTCATTTTCCGCCATGCAGTCACCATTGTAGTATCTCAAGAAAATTGAGCAATATCCCAATACTCAGGCAACTATATTCGATAACAAAAATTCGATTAACCAATCAATCACACTAAATCACCTACCTGTTTTCCAATATTTTAAAAGACGGAATTCAACAAAATTTATTTAAATATCGACGAATACTAAATCCAATAATAATTAATACTTAAAAATCACATAAAATCTTAACCTGAATTTCCTAAGTTACCCTATTTCATAAAGGAATTAACTCAAACGCGGGAACAGCTGTTAGTAGCACGCTTGCAATCGTTACGCGTGCGACAGAGATAGCACTACTAGCCAAAGACCGTCTCTCTCTCGTCCCTCTAGGTACCAGCTATAAACATTATTTTCTTTGTTTAATACTAAAGGGTTCAATCTACTCAATCGCAATTACGCAATTACGAGATTATTTCATCTTTTTTTTTGAAAGTAAATAAAGGTAAAAGCTAGTCAGCTAGTCTCCAGTGGACAGCGAACACAGAAATTGCCTAATAAATTCTCAAAAGTACCATTCACCTTGAACCTTTACCTAAGAGATAAAATAATGTACAATATCATTATTAAGCTTTATTATTGCATTTAATAACTATATTTTATTATTATTATTATTATTATTAATAGAACTCTCCCTCGAACGTGACAATAGCGAATTTCTTACTAATTAAAAACTTGACTGTTTTCGGTACAAAGACTCTTGTTTTGTAAAACTTATTTAATACTCTCAGGAGTTTTATTTATCTAAATTGTATATAACATGGTTTCATAAATATAATTTTATGTAAATACAAAATACATCACTACTATAATAATATAAAATATAAGCTGATGCGGAATATTTGGAAACATTATATTAATAACAAAGCTCAAATTATAGTTCGGAATCAATCATTCACGTGCAAACATTTACAAGAGAGTAAATTATGATCTCAAATCTTCTGCATCAGAAATTGTTTACAATTTTATTTCTATTAATACCTCATGATGTTTTAAATTCCGAGTTCCTATCCAATTTGTTGAACCCTTTTTAATTTAGAAACAATATTTATATTTAACAATTATCATTATATAAATAGATACTATATTTCAAATGTTTTAATTAAATAAAGTTTATCAAACTAATGAGCAATTATATTAAATATTAATATAGTACTAAAAACTCAATTTAATAGGAACAAATCATAAAGGCTTCCTTATAACATACAAAGAGGTTGGCGTAGCATTCAGAACAGAATTAAGGTTTTGTAACAAAGCATTATTGGAATCACAAAAATTAAATTTCAAGCTTTAATGTGTTGCACGCAGTGTAACACTAGATGATGCGCAGGGTTAACGACCCCGCGGTCCTCTGTGATTCTGCGAACAACCTTGTCTTTAGATTCTGGACGCGTCTCCTGAAACTATTCATACTTTTTTTTTATTGCTTAGATGTCATGGACAAGCTCACAGCCCACCTGGTGCTAAGTGGTTATTGGAGCCCATAGACATCTACACACCCACCATCTTTTGCTTTATCGACTACAGTAAAGCCTTTGACTGTGTTGTGTGGTCGGACCTATGGAGGGTACTTAGTGAACTGGGAGTACCTCTACACCTCGTTGCCCTCATCCGCTCTCTATACCTGGACAATAAAGGAATGGTAAAGGTCGAGAACTGCACATCAGAGCTTTTTGGTTTCGGTAAAGGGGTAAGACAGGGATGTATCCTGTCCCCTATTCTCTTTAACGCCTATGGAGAGTACATAATCAGGCGGGCATGTGAGGGTTGGGAGGGCGGAGTCACAATAGGTGGCACTAAAATAACCAACCTCCGCTACGCAGATGACACCACACTTCTTGCTGCAGGTGAAATCGAGATGGTGAACCTCCTTGCTCGAATTGAGAACATCAGTTTGCTGTTGGGTCTAAAAGTCAATCACAGCAAGACCAAAGTGATGATTGTGGATCGAACCAACAGCCTTGAACTAACGGGAACGCTGAACCTTGACGTCGTGAGCGACTTCGTCTACCTAGGGTCTAACATTAATAACACAGGATCATGCGAAAAAGATATAAGGAGACGTATAGGCATGGCCAAAAATGCAATGTCCCAGCTGCATAAGATATGGAGAGACCGTAACATCACGCGAAAAACTAAAACCAAATTGGTGAGTTCGCTAGTTTTCTCCATATTCAGTTATGGCGCGGAGACCTGGACAATGAAGAAGGCCGACAGAGACCGAATAGACGCTTTTGAAATGTGGTGCTGGAGAAAAATGCTACAGATTCCATGGNTCAAAATGTCGCAAAGAAAAAGAAAACAAATTAATATTGAAGAAAAATCGCGTATTATGTAAATATATTTTTCCAATAATTCCCTATCGATTTGTTTGTACTTGCACGATACACATTAAACATCACCGGTTGTTACGACTATCGGTTTTTACGACTGAATATGAGCAGTCCCTTCGATGTCGTTATAACAGATTTTGACTGTAGATACTATATTTAAAATGTTTTAATTAAATAAAGTCTATCAAACTAATGAGCAATTCACATTAAATATTAATATAATACTAAAAACTCAATTTAATAGGAACAAATCATAAAGGCTTCCTTATAACATACGAAAAGGTTGGCGTAGCATTCAGAACAGAATTGAGGTTTTGTAACAAAGCATTATTGGAATCACAAAAATTAAATGTCAAGCTTTAATGTGTTGCACGCAATGTAACACTAGATGATGCGCAGGGTTAACGACCCCGCGGTCCTTTGTGATTCTGCGAACAGCCTTGTCTTTAGATTCTGGACGCGTCTCCTCAAACTATTCATACTTTTTTTTATTGCTTAGATGTGGTGGACGAGCTCACAGCCCACCTGGTGTTAAGTGGTTACTGGAGCCCATAGACATCTACAAAGTAAATGCGCCACCCACCTTGAGATATAAGTTCTAAGGTCTCAGTAAAGTTACAACTGCTACCCCACCCTTCAAACCGAAACGAATTACTGCTTAACTTATCAAATCAACATCGTCCTGCGCTAATGTGTTACATTGCTGTTTTAGCTTAGAGAGCGCGTTGCCTTACAGCCTGTAGTTTAGCTTATATAACATAATTATGTTTATTGGTAAAACAATGTAATATCTTAATTGTTAGCACTATTTATATACACATTTATGTTTTTTCTGTTTGTCACGGTAGGCAGCGGCTTGGCTCTGCCCCTGACATTACTAAAGTCCATGGGCGACGGTAACCACTCACCATCAGATGGGCCTACAAGGGCAATAAAATAAATTAATAAAACCTGTTAATGATAGATTCCGATATACGATAGATAAATCTATAAATTAAACTTCAATGAAGGTAATTCACATTATAATATACTATCTCAATTATTACCATTACCATTCACATGGAAGCCCATAATAAAACAATTTCCACGATATTAAGACGTCCGGTGTCCAAAGTCTGTATACTTTTAGCCTAAATTGTTCCTCAATAGTACTAAATGGCTTACAAAGTGTTGTGATGAAAACATTAGAAACATTGTCTAGATCAGTGATTCTCAACCAGTGTCGCGGAAATGTTTAGCCGACTTCAAAAAGGAAGTTCTTAATTCGGATGTTTTTTTTGTTTTGTTTTATCTCACAGCTTATTTCTAGGTGAACCGGTTTTTATAATTACTATTCGAAAGGTGATATTTCGTATGAGGTGACATTTAAATTTTATCAACATCTGACTAGTGATTATCGAGTAATCCTTAATAGTGCGTATCTACTTGACTTTGACTATTATGAAGATATTCGCACTTAATTATTATATTGTTTGTCTTTTCTATTATATTAAAATTTTGTATTATGGGTGCAGCTAAATTCCTAAAATACGCAGCGAATTTGTTGAAAGTTATATGTTTCTAAACAAAGGTAACCTTATTACCAACTTGTAATTAAGCTACTATTATTTTTGTAGTATATATTATTCTATTTAAAATTTTAAATTATGTTCATAAACTGTTTTACAAAGTGTATGTAATGTTACGCCAGTGAGAGCAACGCCATCTGTCGTCAAATAGTAGAGATGAATATCAAAAGAACTAGTAAAGTCGAGAACGCTCGAGAAATTCAGCGCCTTCTATTGTCAAATGGCGGAAACGCATATCAAAAATACTCGACTTGTAAGGAATGTTCTCGATAATTCTAGAGATGTCGTATCGACTATAAAAGCGTTGCAGGGATGTCACGAAGGCAGTTAGAAATCGGAACTAGTCGAAGCGAAACGGAAGAAGTGTATTACGAAGTGTAGTGTTCTGTGAGTGTTCTAAATGTTAATACATTTATAATTAGTACTTCGGTAGAATTTTTATTTATCCCGAACACCAGCGTGTAACAGTAATATAGGTAAGTTAACATCATTTAACCTTATTCGTTTCCTTAGTGTACCTTCACATTTTGAAAAAAGAAAGTTTGAGAATCACTGATTTTCAACATAAAACTTAACATAGTGCACCCAATCCAAAAAAAATACTGTAGAATTTCTAAGCGTTAGGCGGTCCAGCGTTCTAAAACACTTATCTTAAAAAATGAGATTTTGTTGAATAATTCATAAATCTTGTTACGATAATAATATGATTGCCAGCTGACAAAGCACTTATTAACCCTCTTGGGTTGTACGATTTCGGGCGAACAAAATTTCACATTACCAACACGATATGTAATTTTAATTATCAATAATTTTAAATCCTATTCTAAGGATATAGAACATCAGCTTCTGTACCTACATAGAAACGTCCAGAATTTTACTAAAGCTAATGCGATCGGCTTGTACTGGTTTTCCTTGAAGAAGGCACCTTCATTCTTATTGCATTAATTACATTATTATGCAATTTTAAAAGTTTACATAAACATCTCATACTCAAAACAGTCAAGTCTCTTAAAAAATATAGAACGTCTAGACTAGAAAACAAGTAAGTCGTGTAAACATAATAATATATATGTGTGTGTATACGTACGAACAACGAAGTATTTATACAAATTTAAATATATGGTCCTTTTACAGACCTATCTATATACAAAATATATATTTCACTATATATTTGAACAATTATGGTTGTCACAAGATAATTAATACCCTACGTTTTAAAGATAAAAGCGATTGCTATTAAATTCATCGATACTTTTATTTATTTCACACAACGCTTTCAGATATACATATATACTTGAGACCAGACCAATATTTCCATTGGGATCGCGACACGTATCTGGAAAATACAGCCTTAAAGTTTTAAGTTTTAATAATTGGACAGGTATTTCTATCTCATTCTGTTAGCAGCTATCCTTCTCTGACTACAAAAAAACGTCACGCGTTATGGGAGCAGCTGCACAAATGTTGGTGACATTTCACCAACAATTAACCACCCAAGAGTGCACATAGCTCACAAATGTTGGTAAAATTTCACCAACAATTAACCACCGAAGAGTGCACATAGCTCACAAATGTTGGTGAAATTTCACCAACAATTAACCACCGAAGAGTGCACATAGCTCACAAATGTTGGTGACATTTCACCAACAATTAACCACCGAACAGTGCACATAGCTCACAAACGTTGGTGAAATTTCACCAACAATTAACCACCGAAGAGTGCACATAGCTCACAAATTTCGGTGACATTTCACCAACAATTAACCACCGAAGAGTATACATAGCTCACAAATGTTGGTGAAATTTCACCAACAATTAACCACCCAAGTGCACATAACTCACAAATTTTGGTGACATTTCACTAACAATTAACCACCCAAGTGACGGTGATATCTAAAGAGCTTCTTCTACAACTTTCTTTTCTTCAAAGCGTTAGAATCAGTCCTTCAACTAAGTACATCAACCAATTTCTTTCACCTCATGTATTTTGATGACCATTTCATTTGACAATTTTTTGTTATATTGTGACTTTTTTGAAGTCCTTACTAATCCGTATTGAGTTGGATTTAAAATTATGAACAACAGCAATAAAGAAATATATATTGAATGGATTGATTTACTTTTTATTGAAACATAATATTCGCATTCCATTCTTTTATAAAATAGCTTTGGAAGTAACATTACTTTTCAATTTCATTGCATTGAGGTATGTGAGTGAATGAATGGGGTAAGTGAATGTATTGAATGACTGAACCGAACATTGTTGTAGGTTGCTTAGTTGTGAATGAATTGAATAAGTTAACTGAGACAATGAGTGAATCAATGCGTTCAGATATATTCCAATAATTCAATAAAAAAAATGTGAGCCGTCACGGGACGCCTGGCAGATGTGAAACATCGACATTATTTTGTAAAAGCAATATGCAGAAAAGAACAGACTGTGATAGGAACTAAATATGTCATAATGATAAAATAAAATATTACGAAAAAATAATTTGTTTTCAAGTAAAACACAGGTTATGTGTACTGTAGTAAACAAAACTGTATACACTACGGAGTATACACTATAGGTATCCGAGCTCAGTGTAGCGAGAGAGATGGCTTAACGCCGGATCGAGTGGGAGAGAATCGCAGTCGATTGCGCATGGCGACGCGTCGCCACACCGTACACACTACTGCATATAGACTGTAAATATATACCATCATATAGAATTGGTTTTACGTGCGGCTATAGATGTTTCACATCAAAAATCATAAAAATGCGCGTCTTACAAAAAAATACGTACGGAGTCTAATTTGTGCTGTGACGGGGCGACCGATGAAAACATTTGAAAGGTCAATAATTGAAATAAGGCAAAATACTATTTTTTATTATTATTTTAAACACAATTAATTACAAACTGTTTTAATGTCGTAAATAACAAGTATTCTTGGATTTAAGAGAGTGAATGAAAACATAATAAAAAAAAAAATTTAATAGCAATCGCATTCTCTATAGTACATACAGCTTAACCTCACAACTTCAGTCTGTAAACAGCAGCTTCTCAGCGTATTGAAACGATACAAACACACGAGCTGCCCATTTATTTCAAAAACTTCCTGAGCGTGTGACTAAGGGTACACTTGCCGGAGCGAGGAACCACCCCTACTCATGCGTCACTCAACGTCATCCGTCAAACTATTTAGGACTTATCCAACGTACTAACGTTGACGCTCTCATAAAAATTTCACTTTTCAACCATAACAAGTATATTTACAGTCGCCCGGAGCGATACAGCACTCCTCGAGGATGGCAGATCACCAGAACCGTTGAGGTCGGGGGCCCATCCATCGGTTCGGGCGAGGACCTGGCCGGGGCCAAGGTCCGAAGCCCGACCCTCTGAACCCTGCCCGCGGCCGCCACGCCCGCGGGAACCTCGGGCTCATGAACCGACTCGGCGGGCCGCACCACTCGCCCTCGTTCGCATATTCCTCAAAGTCTTCCTCCGATCTATAATTACGTTCGTTAGCTCCGTATTCTTCGTAATTACCTTCAGTTTCCATGCGAGTTCTACTTTCGGCGAATTTTTTCAAGGACGGAGGCATCGCGTCGAACGGGTTGACCATTCTGTTAGCGGGAGCGGTCATGGGGGCTATGGCCGGGGGGTTCAGCGCAGGGTTCGGCGGGAGGGGGGCCGACACGGGTCTGACGGCAAGCCGCTCGGGCTCGGGCGGCGGGCGGGGCGGGCCGAGGGGGAGGTCGCCGCGGATCGCCCCCCCCTCTCCGCCCACCAGGACCTTGTTGTTGTTGAAGATATGTCTGCGACTGTGCTCGGCTTGGTTCTGCTGCTGACTGCCGTACATTGTTTCTGCAACAAACGGTTGCTAATCAAATTGCGAAAGCAGACTGACTAAAATACGTAATGCCTTGGCCTAATCGCCTCTACCGTTTAGTGGTACTCTGAGATCCGGGTCTGATTCTTCAGGAGCCTGATATTTTTATTATTTTTTATTATTATATCAACTTAGCATTCGAGATCAGATTCTTGTATCGCATGGGTTAAATAAGAGTGTATTTAAGACAAAAATAATAAAGCATGAGTAATGAGGCTCTATTTCACACCTGTGTACTTAATGCGAGTTTTTAAACGTTCTCGATAGCGTAAAAGTTAACTCGAATTTGTATACCATTGGAACATTTGTATACGTTTTCCGCTAGGGGCGCTGTTCCAACTGAATACAAAATTTAGTTAACTTTTACGCTATCGAGAACGTTAAAAAACTCGCACTAAGCACACAGAGGTCAAATTCCCAACTGCATTAGATAGTTATCGAACCGGCACGTGAGGCAGGACAGTAGCTACCGTGTGGACTCACAATACCCACGTTTATAACTACACCAATTCATAATCTTGTTAATTTAATATTTATTATGCGATACTATTTCTTCGACGTGATTAGTCCTTTGTGCACGCGTGTCGAATCTAAATATTCTGCAGCGAATATCCACTTTTAGAATTTTTTTCTGATATTCATGTGAAAATCCCTTACGTGGGTCCTCATCTTCGGATAGGTCCATGTCGACACTCTCCACTATGTCCGTGGGCTGCACCATGACCGGGACCCTGTAATCCTGTAGACAAACATTATATGAATAATACAGAAAGCACTGAATTCAGTATTTACTATTGATATAGAACTTTAGTATATAATCAATACATATATAATAGGTCGGGGAAAAAGTTTCTTCGCATTTTTAAAAAAAAATTGACTACATTTTTTAATATTGTTTATTTACATTTAACTAAAGTATGTAGGTACCATTTTGGTCGATAACTTTTTGCCATCTTGTAGGTAGGGACATGATCCCATTGCTATAGAAATTTTGGGGCTTCTGATCAAAATACCGCGACAATTGGTTTTGGCAGTCCTCTCGTGATGTTAACCTGACACTGCCTAAAGAATTCTGAAGAGAGCAAAACAGGTGGAAATCTGAAGGTGCAAGGTCAGGACTATACGGCTGATGCATTAACACCTCCCAGCCAAGCTCTCTTAATTTTTACTGAGAGGCTAAAGATGTGTGAGGTCTGCCTGAAAACTCTTAATTTTCACTGTTATGTTGTAACCATCCCATAAGAATTTTATAGTCATCTGCCATATAATCACAGTACGATTGTAAATTTTACTTACATACCAGATTCTCAGAGACAAACTGTAAAATTAGTAAAAAACTCATTTGGATTCTGACCGGTGATGATAACGTGGTGCATCCTGAGTTCTGATGATCTTATAGCGTTGTTGTGTGTGAGTGAGTTTACCTGGTCCCCGACATGAGCGCTGTTGGGAAGCGGCGCCGCGAGCTGATGAGTCAGCGATATTAGATTCCTGTGGTCCACGTCTGTGGATGAGAAAAAAAACATTAGAAACGCAAGACCACAAGAAGGTCCACATCTTATACACATGGTAACACACAGAGAGAGCTTTTGTTCTTGATTAAAACTTTAGGTAGGTTCATTGGAAAACAGTTCAGATGAACTGTGTGAACTTTGCAATAAGCAAAAACTTTGTACCCCTTTTTACGAAATTTGCGCGAACGGAGGAGTATGAAATTTCCCACACTTACAGAGAATATACAGTAGGAGTGCAGAAAGCCATTTTTTTGAAGTGAAAACTTCTTTAGAATCGTTGTGATTTCAAACCGGATGCAACGGAAAAAACGACAGGTAAGAGACACAAATACAAAAATGTGTAGGATGAAGCCAGCAAAGAATGAGACAGAAATATACATACTATTTAATACAGCGCCATCTGTGAGATTTTTAATACTAACGTGTGTATGAAAGCTCTTGTAGTNTACATACTATTTAATACAGCGCCATCTGTGAGATTTTTAATACTAACGTGTGTATGAAAGCTCTTGTAGTGAATTTTAATTTAGGATTATACGTGAAATTAAAATATCAATTCACAGAGGGCGCTACCTTACAATTATTTACTAATGACAAAATTTTACATATACTTAAGACGTTTAGGATAATTGTATTTTAATTTTGGAAGGTTTCAGTTCTACCACGTGAATTGTACACATTTTGTTTTTTTTTTTTAAATTGTGCATTAAAAATACATTAAATCAATAAAGAAAATATTACACACACTACTATATATTTAACTCACAACACGCATATGTATTCGTTAGTTTATTGATAAAATCTGCAGTCAAGTTGAGAATAGATTAATATTGTTTGTCTTTAATATCATTTGTCTATAATGTAGTCTTGGAGTGTGATTATAGAAGTAAAGTCTTTGACAATAGAACCATAATAATGTTCAAACTTATAATTTAAATTAATTATTAATTATCCAGACCGTGTTAAAAAATATTTATACACTTTGTAGACAATTTCGTATGACTGATCATGTAAAGCCTTCCCTCTTTTTCCTAAAGATGCCATAGTACAATTCTAAATCGTTTAAATTTGGGTGTGTTAACAGCTCTCTATATATATTCTGAACTGCACGCGACCGTACTCCACCGCATTTGTCGAACGACTAATAAAACTTAACACATGTAGTGTGCGAAAGAGACAACGCTCTACAAAGCCGAAATTAGCCGAATGTCTCTTTCTAGAGGTCGATGTGCATTATTTCTTGTTCAGTACTGTACCTTGATGTAGAATCGGATGTCTGGTTGCGGGGGGCGCGACTGGCGGAGGGGGGTTCGATAAGGTCGGTAACAATCTGTGATCCACATCTTCTATGTCTGCGAAAGACAAATCAGCTGATAAGTTTACGTCAAAACATATTGAATGTTACTTCATGCTCGACAGATGAACCCTATTCAGTAAATTATATAACGTCAACTTTACGCTTAACTTTACTGGTGGTAGGACCTCTTTTGAGTCCGCAGGGGTAGGTACCACCGCCCTGCTTATTTCTGCCGTGAAGCAATAATGCGTTTCGGTTTGAAGGGCAGGGCAGCCGTTGTAACTATACTTGAGACCTTAGAAATTATATCTCAAGGTGTACGTTGTAGATGTCTATAGGCTCCAGTAACCACTTAACACCCGGTGGGCTGTTAGCTCGTCCACCCATCTAAGCAATTAAAAATAAAAATTAAAAAAAACTTAACGAAGTTGCCGTTTTAACTTGCCATTTGAAATGTAATTTATGTATGCCCGTCAATAAATTTTAAACATAATAGTAATTATCGTTCAAAATCGTTTGACAAATAACTATGATTCTAAACTCACGTCCCAGCATTGACAGGACGGGGGGCGGAGGCGGGGGCGGCAGGATACCTCTGTGATCCACATCGGAGACCGGCGGCGCTTCCTGAAAATATTTAAACATTTCTATACTTTTTATTAAATAATCGTAATGTTCATTGGAAACTGACAGACACTACTTTTCAGTGGGCGGTGGGGGCCAGGAGGGTGCAGTGGGGGGCCAGGAGGGGGTCAGTGGCGAGAACAAACCACAATAAAGATACGCGTCCATTGGCCCACGCCGGACACAACGCACGCAACGCATTTTTATTTTGCTTGGTATTTTTTGCTCATAAATGCCGGCGTTCGTAGCGGGCGGCGCGTAGTGGACGCGTACCTTTAACCACTCTTTTTTTTCTCAGCGTGAGACCGGAGCAGTTGTTGCGCTGATAGCGAAAACAATTAGAAATAAAGGCCCCCCACTTTTCCATAGTAGTAGATAACCTTATTATCAAACCGGACTTATTATCATCTCCTATTTGAGTCGTCTATTATCAAAGCCGGCAATCTGACTTTTGGACAATGATTGGTAAATCAGAAAAACGAATTATTGACTTTGTATTCCATTGGCAGTCACAAAACTCTTCGGAACGACATCTTAGATAAATAACAGGTTAACTATTAACCTTCATTTAATGCAGGTTTTGAACCGTNGACTTTGTATTCCATTGGCAGTCACAAAACTCTTCGGAACGACATCTTAGATAAATAACAGGTTAACTATTAACCTTCATTTAATGCAGGTTTTGAACCGTATTCTTTGAAGGAGACGATTATATTCAAATCAATCTGAATTGACATATCAATAAAAAATTTTTGTCCAAATGCACAGATTGCCACCTTTGATAATAGACGACTCATTTAATCCCTATCCAAATTTTGAGTGAAATTTGTTGTGAGCTTGCGCTAGTAAGTGCCTTGATAGCGTCACAAAGAAATCCGATTTGAAGATCGCATTCTTGAGCTGTGATCCTATCACAAAACTTTGACATAACACGTCAAGGTGAGTGATGGCCCGATCCGGTATTACACACACTCGTGCAAGCATACACACATGCGCATAACGAAATTTTGTAGTGACATACAAAAAAAATACTTTTTTATAGGTTTCCTGCTGTTAATAAGGCATGGTGTTATCGTACGCATGCAATCGTCAACGTATGTGAAATTAAACCTTTCGTTTCCTTAACTTCGAGACATTATAACGAGTGACCCTCAGAACAATTTCTATAGTACGGGTAGGGAGATGCTCTTCACCAACCCTTAGAAGCCACGCAGAGAACATTGAGTCTGAATTACCATTCCCTTCTAATGCTAAACCTTATAAGCCACGGAAATAAATAAATAAATCCAATCTATGATAGCTCACGGTAAACTCTACAACCAATCACTTGGTTTTACACGTTTGGATTGTGAGTATAATAATTTTAAATGGTGTTAGGACTAATATTTTTTTACCGATTTGTAATTCATACAGGATAACAGAAATTCAGACCGCGTTATCTGGAAGCGCGGCACTTGCGAAATTTACGAATAAAAACTGCGAATAAAGGAACGCGGAGAATGGAGGTGACCGTAATGAGAATTGACAGGGGGGTCATTAAATTTTTAGTTTTTTTTTTTTTTTTTTATATCAAAAGGCCATTTTCAACCATTCTCGTGTTAACTAAATCAAAAGTTTGAGAAAGTTTACGTTTTGCTTTTGAAGTGAAAGCTTTGTTTAGCACAGTCGTTTTATGAAATTCGATGCAACAGAAAAGCAACACCGAAAAGAGACAACCGTATCATTTATAGGACTAATAGTAGAATTATTTTGTCCGTGCAGTTTGGGTCATAAAACATAGTCCGGCTAGGGTCGTGAGCATGTTGCGCGGGCGCAACGCCATTATCGATAAAAACAAATGAGTCATCGAAGGTAGGTACACGGCGGCGGGTTGTATACGAAGGGTGGTGAGACATTGTTATGTTATAAGTCATTTGTACTTACCTACAAATTATAGTCGAAGAGAAATGTATTTTAATGCATTCGTTCTCTGAATTTCTTTAGTGACACAATGGCTACTCCTTTGTTTTGTATTCAAACGGCAGAATTTATTCAAAATAATATTTGCACGTGTTGTTATGAACAATGTGTTAAAAAATTTCACTGAAATAAGAATAGATCCCGAAAAGTTACAAAGTGTTAATTTCTGCCGTTCTCGTTAACTTGCTGCGGCGATATGTGATGTAAGTGTTTTATTAGTGATTTTTTCTTTCATTTTTATCCCCAAACCCACAAAATGACAAAACTAAATGCACTATCGATAACGCTTATCGACAACAATAATGCGCATCACTATGCCCGTCCATAAGGCTCGTGAGTGGAAGAGAGAGCGAAATACTCGCTTCACCGCTCCGATTTTTTATGACCCAAACTGCACGGACAAAATAATTCTACTATAGTCTGAGAAGTTATGAGATAGCATGCTTCTAAAGGTTTCACTTCTACCACATATAAACTGCACGTGTGTGTGTGTATTTTTGTTCTCTTTGCTAAAAATATTACGGATTTCAAAAAAAGGACAACTAATAAATGATAATTGAATGACATTACCGTTGCAATGACAGGAGCGAAGGGTATCCCCCGGGCTTGATGGTGAGGCGGTGACTCCGGGGTGTCGATTATAACGGGAGGCGGAGGTATTGATGTGATCTTAAGGAAAACAGTTACCTTGTCATTTTAAAAACGTATCGGGCCCTTCGTCTGTAACGATACTCAAAACTCACACTGTACTTAGATAAAGCACGCGTTCTCTATCAGGCGATTAGCGACACATAGTAGTCGTCGTGGCCTAAAGGATAAGACGTCCGGTGCATTCGTGTTGAAGCGATGCTCCGGTGTTCGAATCCCGCAGGCGGGTACCAATTTTTCTAATGAAATACGTACTCAACATATGTTCACGATTGACTTCCATGGTGAAGGAATAACATCGTATAATAAAAATGAAACCCGCAAAATTATAATTTCCGTAATTACTGGTGGTAAGACCTCTTGTGAGTCCGCGCGGGTAGGTACCACCACCCTGCCTATTTCTGCCGTGAAGCAGTAATGCGTTTCGGTTTGAAGGGTGGGGCAGCCGTTGTAACTATACTTGAGACTTTAGAACTTGTATCTCGTGGTGGGTGGCGCATTTGCGTTGTGGATGTCTATGGGCCCCAGTAGCCACTTGACATCGGGTGGGCTGTGGGCTCGTCCACCCAACTAAGCAATAAAAAAAAAAAAAAACATATTGACGTCACAACGCGAATACCGCTCGAGACGATGTTCTTAGCATTATCTAGCAAGCCCGCGATTATCTATAAAATGATTTTGGAAACTTATTTCATAGCCAATTTTAAGTCCTAAGGCCATTGTCTAAACAGTTTAATGATGTTGAAAATAATTTTGCAATGATCGGAAATACCACTTATGAAACTTCACGGATTGTTTAATTATTATACCTTTTGCCACTCTTGGTGGAGCTTACGACCCGCCCGATTGTGTATGGTCGTCATCGCTCACAGAAGTATGCAAGGATAAGCAAAGCAACTCTACTAATGATTTGTAAAAAGCTACAATCCCCATTTGACTTTTCATATAGTTTCCTCTCGATTTAAACTTTATTTTTAAACTACCTATTACATAAACTGACTAAATAACTAAATGATTCAAGATATTATTACGACGAATTTTTTTTTTATTGCTTAGGTGGGAAGACGATCTCACAGCCCACCTGGTGTTAAGTGGTTACTGGAGCCCATAAGCATCTACAATGTAAATGCGCCACCCACCTTGAGATATAAGTTCTAAGATCTCAAGTATAGTTACAACGACTGCCCCACCCTTCAAACCGAAACGCATTACTGCTTCACGGCAGAAATAGGCAGGGCGGTGGTACCTACCCGTGCGGGTTCGGAAGAGGTTCTACCACCAGTAAAAACTAAACTACACGTAAACTTCACGGATAGTTTAATTATTATACCTTTTGCCACTCTTGGCGGAGCTTACGACCCGCCCGATTGTGTATGGTCGTCATCGCTCACAGAAGTAAGCAAGGATAAGCAAAGCAACTCTACTAATGATTTGTAAAAAGCTACAATCCACCATTTGACTTTTCATATAGTTTCCTCTTGTTTTAAACTTTATATTTAAACTAGCTGACCCGGCAGACTTCGTAATGCCTCAATCGACAAATAAAAGACCTAAACTTTTGTATAAAATAAACTTAAAACAAACAAAAGGAATCCGTCCGACCGGGGACGCATCGAAGGGAAAACAAAATTGTTATTTTTATTTAATTCCGAGCATTTTCATATTTATCTTTTAAACCTTCTCTGGACTTCCACAAATAATTCAAGACCAAAATTAGCCAAATCGGTCCAGCCGTTCTCGAGTTTTAGCGAGATTAATGAACAGCAGTTAATATATATATATATAAATATATAGATTTTTAAACTACCTATTACATAAACCGACTAAATACCTAAATGATTCAAGATATTATTACGATGAAATAATAAAATCGTAGAGTTGTAGATTTTTATATTCTATACCAGACCTATGACCACACGTTGGCACGCCGCAATGTACGTGCAATGATACATTACTGGCTCACGAACGATCAACTACTAAAGCGATAATGTTTATAATTGACTAGCCGTACTCGCCCGCTTCGCTGGACATTTAAAATTAACATTATCATTTATTGTCATTATTATTAGGGAATCGCAACACTCATATAAATATTAGCCTAGCCATTACCTACACGTATTTTCTACATGGATACCAAGTTTCAAGTCAATTGGATGCATTGTTCAGTAGTTATAACGGAATATCCGTAAAAACCACTGTAGATTTATATATTAGTATAGATATGGCAAATCAATATTGATTTCTGATCACATTAAAGTAATATTAAACGGGTCTCTATACCGAACACCGAACCCCGTACGTTTTGTGAAAAGCTTTAAGACAACTCACAGCCGCCACATTCCAGGAGTTGCCCTCCCAGGGACTCGTAACTTCCGGTATGTAGCTTGCTTCCGGTTCGTCTGAAACGATACAAAGGAAATGAAATCAACGATCTATATTTCCAAAATCCAGATCAAATAAAGTTAAAACATATAGATAGGCTTTCAAGTCATTTAACAAAAAAACATTCCACAAGATTCATGAAACTCACAATTCATAACTCGAAAGTACCTCAGCAATTATCAATTTATTATTTGTTTTACAAACGCCCCAACACAAATAATTTTGAGAGAGAAATACCAATGTCATCTAGTGACTATGGAACAGTGATGGGCGTAGCTAGTTACTTTTGTAATCTAATTAGTAATTAAACTACAAAATAATTTAATTACAATGTAATCTGATTATATAGTAATCAATTACATTGTAATTAGAATTACTTTGGATGTGAAAGTAATTGAATACAATGTATTTAATTGCAATATAACTAAATTACAATCTAACTTAATTTATTAATCTAACTATATTGTTCCATAGTATGGAACAATATTTTCTGACCTTTAAATTGTGACTGAGAACTAATGCATAATCTACACTTTAATATATCTGAAACCTTAACTTAAGCTAATTTAACATTAATAAACATGGATGGTTTAAGTGAAAGTCATTATAGCATACCGTTAATGGTACCATAGAACGATGTGGGTGGCGGTGGATTTCCATTACTTTCTGGTGTCAATAAATCCAGACCGGGAAGTGCATCTTGGGATTTCTGAGATAATGTTCCGCTGCCCACTGAAATTTAATAATTACATTTGTATTTTTTTTTATTGCTTGGATGGGTGGACGAGCTCACAGCCCACCTGGTGTTAATTGGTTACCGGAGCCCATATACATCCACAACGTAAATACTCCACCCACCTTGAGACATGAGTTGTTGTAAGGTCTCAGTTTTTATAGTATAAAGACTGCCCCGCCCTTCAAAACGAAACGCATTACTGCTTGACGGAAGAAATAGACAGGGCGGTGGTATCTACCTGAGCGGACTCACATGAGGTCCTACCACCAGTAATTACGCAAATTATAATTTTGCGGGTTTTAGTTTTAATACACGGTGTTATCCCTTCATTGTGGAAGTCAATCGTGAACATTTGTTAAGTACGTATTTCATTAGAAAAATTAGTACCCGCCTGAGATTCGAACACCGGTGCACCGCTCAACACGAATGCACCCGACGTCTTAGACCTTTAGGCCACGACGACTTCTAAATTTTTTTTAATTCAACATTATAGGTATCAGAAATGGTTTATTCTTTCTCACTGTTCACAGGAACACACAAATTAGTCATAGTGGCGAGAGACAGGGTGATATACAAAAAAAAAACTTATAGTTCAATCACTCGTGACTTCCGCTCTTGTGATTGTTAGCTCCGGTGCTGCACACCGTCCTACCACTATTCGATGAAGAATCTCTAATCACCACTCTACCACTCTACCAAATTCAAGTAAAATTTATCTGAATAACTCACCTGAATTATTGTCTGATGTGACAGTGTTGTCGTTAGGGATCAAATTCTTGAGGAAATCGTTGATATTAAAATCCGGTTTATCCGTCGGTCTCGAATTTATAACTTCAATTTTGTTAGCTGCAATTTTAGAAAAATATATTGCCTCATAGGTACTCACAGTTAAAAACATGTGAACATTGGGTATACGCCTTACAATTACATTACTAGATATGAATAAATTGGATGCGTTATTTATTGGATTAGACGTCTGATCGCCACAAAATTCATAATCGTCGTGGGCTTTACAGTGGCAAGATTTCAGTTACACAGTTATATGCAATTAAAACTTAAATATCGAATCTCGAGCTGGGCGGTGGTTTGAAGTAATAATGTCTGTTGGTAACTCTAGTAACCACTTAACTTAAGGTGGGCCGTGACCCCATTGAACCCTATATACAATAAAAAGAGAGTTATTCCAATGTGAATGTGGAGAAAAACCCCAATCTCATATCCCAAAGAATATTGTATATATGAATACCTAATCACCACAGAAGGTGGACATGAGCCCAATCTTAACATACTTTGGTAAGAAATATCACTACTAAAAATAACCCAAACCTATGCGAGCTGTTTGGTGGCTGACAGTAGACACACAACTGCAAAGGGTTAATAAGGGAAAGGTGTACTACATCGATCACATTATCCCTGAGTCAAATAAATACATTTCCTAATTTACAAAACATGTGCTTAATATGAACACTAAATAAAAAGATAACTTACTGCTATTATAATCTTCGTTTGACTCATTGAATATCGCCATTGGATTGTCTGAGGTGAGAAACGATGTCAGGCCCAAATTATATAGAGAACCGTCTGGGCCAAGAGTTGTGTTAAATGATTGATCAATGTTGTAAGCCACTGAAAAAAAAGACCAACAGAAAATATTTAAGTAACAGTTAATTTATAATATATAAGTTATATTAAGTAAGTTAAGCAATATTTAAATTATTTTTTTAAATTAAATTAATATAAATTTTAAATTATTTTTTGCTTAATTTGGATTTTATAATTCCATTTCAATTTACCAGATTTACTTGTTTTTAAACGATAATGAAGCTTATATTTGCAACTCAAAACATTAATTCGAATATGCTGAGTAAGAAAATAAAAATGTGGAGGATATGACAAATTATACTATTTTAACCTATGTTGTCTAAATGGGCTCAACACACCATAGTATTGATGAATGATGAAATATGTCAAGTAAAAGATCTTTTATTACTGGCTTTAACTGTTCACGTTGTAATAAAAATGTTCTTCCTTAAATAACTACCTGTCCACTAAAGCAAAATTTAACCGTGACATCCACAACAGAGCATTTTCTTCCAGTGAGTATCGATTTCGAAAAGATTTTAATTTTTTTGTTTTTTTTTTTCTATTTTTGTATCTAGTTAAAAGTAGACTATTTTCATTATATAATTCATTTATTAATTTTGGAGTGCCAACAAAAAACATACATGATTCACATATTGTTAAGAGTATCATCGAAAATTGCATTACAATAACTTACAGTCATCACTTGCTTCTTCGCTAACATCGGGAACAGGCAGGTCGAGATCTTCATCAGGACCAGGTGAAGGCACATCTTCATCTCTCGGAGGAGGAGAGGGCGCCGACGACGGTAAATTAGGTATTAATTCATCTAATTTACGTTTCAATGCTCTTACTCGAGCACCAAAATTTTTGTAAGCCTTTGGATTAAAACAATATTGATTGACAGTGACTCTACACTTTATGCAAAAATTATAGTAAGATTAATATGTATATATATTTTTAATACTATCGTTATAACTTTAAATCTTTATTAATCCTTATACTTAAGTTAAGTATTCGCTCACAACCATATTTAATAGAGAAATTAATCTCAAGCATCTAATGACGAATGGCTCTGGAAGAATATTTTCATAAGATTCTTCCGAGAACAAGTTGGTCCACATAATTTCTATATAATTTTTTTGTAGGTAGATCAAATATGATTAAAATGATAATAACATACATAGGCTACAACTTTGACTTCCCCACGTTGGGTTGAGTAATACTGCGTGGCCGAGGTCAACAATGCCAATAGTGTCTCCCTTGCTACAATCTCACGTTGCAATGCTTGTGTGTACCTCTCTACACAAGCTATACCTTCAGTCACTTCTTTATCTACATTATCCTTAAGGCATCTCTCTGAAACAAAGAATGAAATTTTTTAATTATGAGTCGTCTATTATCAAAGGTGGCAATCTGTGCATTTGGACAAAAAAATGTTATTGATATGTCAATACAGATTGATTTGAATATAATCGTCTCCTTCAAAGAATATGGTTCAAAACCTGCATTAAATAAAGGTTAATACTTAACCTGTTATTTATCTAAGATGTCGTTCAGAAGAGTTTTGTGACTGCCAGTGGAATAAAAAGTCAATAATTCGTTTTTCTGATTTACCAATAATTGTCCAAAAGTCACATTGCCGGCTTTGATAATAGTCGACTCTTATATTCTTCAGTTTAGTCAGTCAGTCATATCATTCAGTTTTAACATGCTATATACTTAATTTAAGCACTCATTACAAATGGTAAAGTGAATGAAATTCGAAATTTTTATTTATATAAATACTACTTGAATATATAAATTATTACATGAAACAAAAAGAAAACTTATGAGCACAGAAATACTACACAGTTAATATTTATATGTTAAAATATATGGTTTCATTAATTTAATTTTTTTTAAACTGTCTAATAATTTCAATATCAAAAATAGAAATTAGTTCTGTTTTATATTGTATATATCAATTTTTATTTTTCTAGTTCTGTGTTCAAAAGCCGTTTACCGATAATATAGCCATTGTAACTCCCACAAATGAGACAAATCTAATGTTGGTCTGTCAAAAGGTTTAAAGTTTGGTGTGTCAAATAATTATATATAAATACATGCATACATATACATACATAATATGTATGTATGTGTATGTATGTGTATGTATGTGTATGTATGTGTATGTATGTATATGTATGTATATGTATGTATATGTATGTATGTGTATTCAACATATGCTCAAAAAACGTTACCCTCCTATGGGATTGTAAGTATTAACAGAGATGCAAATAACATGTAACACCTAATTTTTCCATTCAAATTGGTCATATTTTAAACACTCATAATAACAATCTCTAAAGGTCTTTTTTCTCCTACCTAAGCTGATAGCCTTGAGAGGCTATTTCAGCGTAACCTTAACTAGTAGGTGAGCTCACGGGGCTCAAGCCGGAGTGATGCTAACACTGACCCTAGCATAATGCAATGCTTCTCAGAATCTACCACCGGATTGGAAACGCGACCCACTGAGAAGCAAAGGTCTAATGGTATAATATAGTTCTATAAGAAAAATGAAAAATTGAAATGAATGTGTCATAGATAACGTAAAACTTCCAAATACTGAAGACTATGTAATATAATAGTACTGGCAACTCTCAGAATACATTACATGTTTGACACTGCAGAAGAAAAGTTTAATTTTTAATTAAAGCTTTTTTTAATTTCCCAACTATAGTATTAAGATCAATAATGTGTTATCGAGCAACACTTCCATCCTCACATTATAAATTATTTACGAAATTAGGAAATATATAGAACTTATTATTCTTATAATATAATTAGTAATTTCATAATCAAGTAAATAGTTCATTCATATTTCTTTATACTTATAATATTTTATGGGCGCCTTCCGCTTGACAGCTTCCGGCGCAATAAGCCTTAATGTTATTTATGTTATATAATTCGATATTATTAAATAATAATTGTACGTAAATAATCAGCAGAATAATTAAGATGAACAATGTTTAATATTACCTACTCAGTTTGTATTAAAATAGGTCAAGACGATTGTATAAATACCGGCGTTTAGCATATCTCTGTTGCATTCGTATTCTACCCACCATAAGGTGTACTAAAGAGAATATATTATTTCGTGTGGATGTAAATTGTCTCAATTGTCGCCGCCACCCTGAGGATCCGTTTATAAATGTTACTAACAGTACTGTGGATTAGATTCATGAAAACTATGTTATATCCTCTAGTGGTCTTGTATTTTGGATACCAACTTACCTTTTAAATTAGCAGATAACGCATCTATATCAGAAAGCGGTAATTGATTCTCGTGAATACTTTTCAGTCTCATATCAGTATCAGCCTCGAGCACAGTGCATTGTTTTATTTTATTAACTAATTGTTGTGGCTGAAAAGAACAAAAATAGCTGTTATAATACAAATCCAAAAGTTAAGAATTTAGGTCCATCTATTTTCCTTTCTGATACTTTTTTAGAGAGTTTGTTTATACACATTTTTAGGATATTCATTCTTTTTTTTGCAAATAAAATATTAGGTTATTACACGACATTATGTTTGTTTAGATTTAAATAATTTTGTACAAGGTATAAATCTAGTGGTATAAATTGAAGTGTCACATCATATTCAAATTACTGCATCTAAGATTTCATTGGAAGCACACATCGAAATGTGATTTCTAGTTTTTAAGTTGAGTTATTTAGTATGAATAAATACAATCTATCCATTTTAATTCACTTTTACATTATTATTCTATACACTCTATTATTCTAAAAAACAAAATATTTAAAGGACATGGGCCACTCTCCATTGATTGCCTGGCCCACTAAACAAAGTTCAAGGACAGTAATGAAATTAAGTTTAAATAACCGTCTTGCTCGTTTGCCTCTCGTTGATATAAAAAAATAAATAAAAAAAAAAAAATTGAATATAATATCCCTTTTACTATAAACAAATTAAAAATCAATATTGTTCATGGGGATACAGAGATATTTAAAAAATAAGATAAGATTTTTAGGTTACCTATATCATATGATTTGCTGTAGTACACTTACACTTTAACATCAACATCAACTTAAATATTATTTATATTACTATACTTTATAACACAGACCTAATTCAATGAGCGCCAAGACTTAATTTTATGCACAACAAAATATAATAAGCAGGTATATCGCAACAAAACACTTAATAATTATCCACAATGCGCACAAGTGCGAAAACGACTGATCAAATGCAAAACGTCAATAAACATTAAACAAGCGTAGTTTTGTTTTTGCTTATGATCAATAATTATTGATCAATGTAATGATTTATTCTACGGATTTAAAAGTATAAAAACAGATTTTTGTTTAGATATAATGTTTTATATTAGTTTTAAAATCCATTAATTAAATATGTTAATTTAATTTGATAGTTTTTTGCAATATAATGTCTTTTTTAAGAAGATTTCATGTGGATTGTTTAAAATATAAATATATTTTACCTATGGCAACTCCTTCAATATTATCAATGTAGTTAAGTCAAGCTAATTTCTTTTTATTTATGATTTTAATTAATCATCCCACCATTAAAAGACCCGTAAATTTTATAATAAGTATGTAAAAATGAAATGTTTTTTTCTATAGATATTTCATTCGTGTCCTTGAGAGCACTAGTAGCTGGGCCGAAAATGACCCATCTCCTTTAATATTTAAATTATATTAAAATTGGTTTATTTTTAATGGAGTTTGAAACCATTTTAAACTATAAATAAAGCAGTTTAAAATAAAAATTTGTAAGAAAATCAGCCACTCTCTTTTAATGAAATAAAAACTTTATGTCATTAATAGTTCTTACCTGGAAATCTAAAGCATCATCATCTGATTTCTTGATTGCTCCAGCACTAAGTAGTCCAGTCAAATCAGATAAGAATTCATCATCATAAACAGATCGCTGTTCCCATATTTTAAATATCCTCAAGATTTTTGGCCTCACTTTTTCATCTCTGAAAATATTTTCTAAGAATTATTTTTTACATTCAACATTGTTATCTATAACTATGTTATATGGACAGTCGATTGAGCCCAAGGCCCACCTGATCTTAATGTCTTAACATATGGATTTGGTAACAAACTAGTACCCAGACAGACAATAGCTTAAGACTAGCCTTTTCCTAAGTGCAGAAGAGTTACATATTAAACATAAGAACAATTAGTAACAGTATATATTTTACCAAAATATATGAACCGGAGATTGNTTATCTATAACTATGTTATATGGACAGTCGATTGAGCCCAAGGCCCACCTGATCTTAATGTCTTAACATATGGATTTGGTAACAAACTAGTACCCAGACAGACAATAGCTTAAGACTAGCCTTTTCCTAAGTGCAGAAGAGTTACATATTAAACATAAGAACAATTAGTAACAGTATATATTTTACCAAAATATATGAACCGGAGATTGAACCCAGATTAATTTAATGATCAGGGTCACTCACTGCTATACAAGTCAGTAATTTTATATTTTTACTACACATTGCAAGAATCAAAACATGTGAAATATTTACACAAATCACCCACACATTATTCAGTTAGTTGTGCATAGTAAAAAATTACCATCTATCTACATTTGATGCAGTATTTTAGTAACCTTGTATTGGTCGGAAAATCTCTAAGACAAGATGGAATTTATATCAAAATACACCAGCTTAATATCTCTTTTGTTTTTGTCAATTTTTGAGAATAAATGGTGTAGATAGTGCCTGTTTAAAAGTTTAGAGTATCAGACACTACAGCTATTGAACATACTTTATATTTTATTTTCGTTAAATATCTGGCATATCTCCGTGAAGCCACTATTTAAATACGCTATGCCGCGTGAGTGCCATTTCAAACATACACAGACAAGTACCTGAATCAATCAAAAACTAACCTGACCAAAGGTGTTGCTTTCTGCAAATAAAGCCCCCAGCTTTCGACAAAATCGTAGCCTTTCCTTTTGCTGTACTGAACAACATCGTTGGCAAGATAAAACAAAACTAGTCTCTGCTCAATCTTCACTCTTTTCAACACATTTAACCAACTCGATACGATCTTCTTATGATGCGTTCTCTGTTTCAAGCACCACGACGACAACGACTGTATACTCTCTTGAGTGTCTTTTAGTTGCATCAACCTCTTTTCGAAGGCTAATGTATTAAAATCTTCAGTTTCACCCATTGTTTTCAACGGAAACAACTTCAGTAATTAACTTCATACAATCATTGTTTTAAGACGTTTGACTACACTGAACATTAACACTATATGAGAAGACCGGCAATTCAG
The DNA here is from genome assembly GCF_003987935.1 of Bombyx mandarina. The sequence goes on along the minus strand of NW_021011679.1, from coordinate 150,246 downwards.
TAATTTGCAATATTTATCAATTTAAAAAGCCACTCAATAAATATAAACGCAAAAAAATGCGGTTAGAAACCGCGCTAACAGCTCAGGGTTAGATTTGACATTTACGTTCACATAAACACAATTTTTCTCTGTTACATTTATCATGAAAGTTTTCAGTTTAGTACTGCAAAATACTTAACTAAAAAAAACCTTATTTTCAAGAATACTAAAGTAAACGCGGAAAAACACAACACGGACAACAATCGCCATTTTGAATTTTGAAATGGAGGAAAGTTTACGTTCCACAACGTAGGCCTTACTTTTAGTTTTAGATTAATTTTCAATGAAATATTAAGAATTCTCTATCGTAACATGATGAAATAAAATGAAAGTAATTCGAAAATAAAACAATTTCTTTTAATTATTTCAATAAATTTTCTTTATGCTCTGTAATTTCACTTTATTTTTTATTTATCAATTCAGTAAATGGAGAAAATAGCTTAAATCTTGTCATTTTAACAATATTTCAGTTTTGTTTTACAGAATCAAATAGAAAAATATTTTAGTATAAAAACTTCAAATGGTTTCAGAACGAAATAAGCTGTGAATACACAACATAAAAAATCTTTTGTCGTCATTGCAAATAGGTACGGTACTTAAATTTATGTCCATTGATCTGTTTTTAAATACTTTTTAGGTAGATTGTAAAAAGGAAAACATAAAAATTTTCACAATTTCTGGTGTACTTATGGAATTACATCTACAGGTGTTTGTTTACTGTGCTGTTAACCCCTTTTGACTAGATATTGATTTTCCCCGTTCTCATTTCTGTCGTTCCCTTGACAGAGGTGAGGCACAAATCACATGCTTAAAATAAATTTTCTTCTTTCATTAATTACCAGCTGGATACTCTTTCAAGGTGCTTAAAATTGTGCTTGTGCACTGTGGAATTATTTCAATATAATTCTTGATACATAACAATGAACACCTAAGTAAGAAAACGACTCGGCAATCGAAGTACGTATGACCTTTTTATTTAAATGAAATACGTTGAGTATTGTAGTGTGGGACGGCTACTTATCAGATGGACCGACGACCTAGTGAAAATCGCTGGGTCACNTCTTTCAAGGTGCTTAAAATTGTGCTTGTGCACTGTGGAATTATTTCAATATAATTCTTGATACATAACAATGAACACCTAAGTAAGAAAACGACTCGGCAATCGAAGTACGTATGACCTTTTTATTTAAATGAAATACGTTGAGTATTGTAGTGTGGGACGGCTACTTATCAGATGGACCGACGACCTAGTGAAAATCGCTGGGTCACATTGATTACAGGTGGAAACGGGTTGACCGCACTAGACACCAATTGAAGAGGCCTATGTTCAGCAGTGAACGGTAGACAGGCTGAGATGATGATACCGATTTTAGTGTTAATATTCTTTTTGAGGAGAACTCAAAACATACGGAAAGCCGTTGTTTAATTGTCGATTGTCATTTTTTCCGTAAAAATTTTATTTTTCCTTCTTTGAGGAAAGAATGCAAGAATTTTACATTAATTCATGTTTAAGAAAAAGGACGGTTTTCAGTGTATTTATACGTCCTATATTTCTAAGTATGAGTGACGAGCATACAGCTTTAAGCGCCTTATTCACGTTCCATCTTGCTGTACGTCCCGCCAAGGCCATGGACGATGCACGATGCATTTAGTGCTTTATTCACGATCCATCACGGCTATACGTCAGCTCAAGGCCGCGGTGCTGGATGTATCAAGCGCGAACAGAATAAATCGAACGAATTAAATGAGAGTGTTTTAATTTATTTAAAATGCCAGCTGTTTTATCAAAACGCCAAAAATGGGAGTCCTTCTGATGTTGTCAGCAGCACCAGAAGAGAGGCAAAAAATAGCAAGAGGTTTTTGATGATTTTTTTTAAACGTGCAGAGTATACTCAAATAATTAATATAATTTTTTTACGCACACCATCAATCCTTGCAGCTTCCCCTAAAGTGGGCCTAAAAAATTGTAATACGTTTATTATTTTTTGTTTATTCATAAAGTCTGCGCTTGAGACATTCCACAAACATGTGGAACTTATCTTTATCTTTCAATAAATCTTGAAAGTGTTTCACGATCTATTTTGACGTGCAGTCTCCTCTCGAAACAAGGTCTAAATGTAAAATCTGCTGTACAGCAAGTCTATACACGATCAAGCACGCACGACGCAGGACCGCTCTGACGTACGTCCACGTTATTCACTGTCTATCTGCACGACGTTCGCGGTGGTGGGGGCGCTCGCTGGATGCAAAATTGGTCCTGCAAATCCAGCAAACAATTCATAATCATTATCGACGTACGTCAAGCCTATTCATGGTACTTTTGCATCGTGCATCGTGCATGGCCTGGGCGGGACGTACAGCAAGATGGATCGTGAATAAAGCGCTTTTTTTGGGTGGTGAGTGGTTACCGTCGCTTATGGACGTCAGCAATGTCAGGGGCAAAGTCAAGCCTCTGCCTACTAAAATCCATGTAATAAAACACGTAGGAGAAAGGAGGAACATTAGCCATCTCCGCATCAATCAATCAGATCTCTACTTTGGTTAATCTTGCATATTTAGTGTTAGTACGTTCTGTTATAGTCAAATAATAATTATAAAAATACTTTTATGTCTACGACTCACGAAAACAGAAGAAAATATTATTTTAATTTTTTTGGTAATAGTGAATTATTTCATGAAAATTTTATTACTTTTACGACAATTAGTTTTATTTTTTTGGTCTTAATTTAGTGGTCGGTTTTATTCCTTCAAATAGTCTAAATACGAATTGACATTCGCATCACATACACATCCAAGAAACAACTAGGAAAAAGAAAATAAGGAATTATCAGTCATAGCAGAATTCAACTAGAGTCACAACATTCGATCGCATTCAATTAAAAAAAAAAAGCATTTGGTTTCATTCTTTATTTTTCGACAATGAAAAATGTGAACACTAAACGTTATTCTATATATATGTGAAAAAAAACTATATCTGATAGGGACTTTTTGGCGCGAACGTTTTATTTTGTCTATTTAGTGTTTCTTCAGGTTTAAACGTGTAATAACGGTGGCTTATTAATTGTTTACTATCTGTGAAAGTGCACATATGTGGGAAAATGAAACAAAGTCGCTGAACGTAACTTCTCGGGATCTTCCAAACAGTTCACTAATAAAGTATCAGTAAACGACCACCATTTTACTGAGATTACATTTCATCCCATATCATTTTATCTCATATCATTTTATTTCACTTCATGCCATGTTTAATATTAATCAACTTCATTTCATTTCTTAGTATAATTTTTCATAGTTTTCATTATAAATTAAAACAAGACTTGACCTAAAGGTCTTAGTTACCAGGTTATAAAATCCCTTAAAAAAATGTATCTGACAGCTGACAATTTGATGGCAAAGTCAAAATGACCTTAACATCCCAAATTTCCCGATAAAACAAAATTTTCTTGTTTTCCACTTGCTAGATAATACTACCTATTTTATTTAGTCTGTGCATGCATATTATAGATAATATAATTAATACATGTGTGATTATCACTGATCTGTGGTTAAGGGCGGGGTAATAAAATTCTTATCGTAGATAGAGATATTAACATTTAAATGAGGTGCTCATTGGCAAGTTAATTTTCAAATGAAAGTTTAATAAAAATAGTATTACATTGACATTTAGATATATTTTTAAATATCAAAAATATATGTAACATTAATGAGTGTATAAAGTAAAAGGTAAGCTTTAGTTACAAATTGCAATTGGATCTTTAATTACTTTTTAATTGCCACATTTGGCAGCACACAACCGCACCTGGTGGTAAGTGGTGACCATCGCTCATGGACATAAGCAATTACTGGAACATATCTGGACACTGTTTACTGCTGAGGACTGTCCTCAAACCTCATTGGAAGAACGACTTGTCATATAGCTCGGGAAATAGCGCGAAGATTTCCACCTGAAACGGGAAAAGGTGTCTGGAACTACTTCACCGTGGATGGGTGTAGTGTTTTCAGATGGTATTAATGAACTCTGCTCCGATGGCGATGCGATGGTAAAAAGGAGATGGAAGGAAGGAAGAGAACGAAATATTATTTCTTTACAGTCATGCCTAAAGTAATTTTTTTAAGTATATAGAAGACTTCTTGTCTTTTATGTAGGACTTTCAAAAAATTAAATTTGCACAATTATAATATAAAATTTTTTTTTACCAGAAATTCTGTGAGTTCTGGTGAACATCCAACACCAGGGTAGCTATGAGCATGTGCATCCATCTATTCAATAAACATGAAAAAGATTTGATCAGAATGTCCAAGGTTTAAAGTCTTGCATTCAAATTCTATATTTCCCCTTTTGGACACAAATAAAAAAACCTTGTTTAGTTGTTAGATAACTCATTATTGGGATATACTGCCGATTTTCATCATTCCGGTTTCAGTGGTTGTGTGTGTGCTTTGATGAATCAGTTTGTGAGTATAATATAATTATTTACAAAGGTATGCATGTGTGGAACCAATCATAGTCGATTTACTATAGTAATGTTGTTTGGTAAATTACTATTGAATGGAAAATTTAATATGTACATCAGATATACATACATAGGAAGTCAAATAAATCTTCAAAAAAAATTGTGATTGCATTCCAAGGTCTACAAAATTAGATAAAAAGAAGTTCAAAAAATTGAATTTTTAATGCCAATTGTCTATTCAAATTCAATGATGAAATGTTCCTCCCAATAATGAGTTAAACAGTTAACATATAACGCACATTGCCTTCCATTGAAACATGACTCCTACTGATTGTTATAGTTTAGTATTTCATTATTATTTAGTCTGAGTTTAAACCAAAAATACATTTTTATTCTACAAGTGAATAAAGTCTCAAGTGCTGATTGCCAACACGATTTCATATTGTCATTATCTAACAAATATCCACCATGTTAAAACTATACAGGTAGGGCATGAATGACAATGGAAAATTGTTCCACAGAGCAGGTGCCTTGTTTTCTCGACTGACAGTGTAAAAATAGAATGTAAATGTGTGCTTACGGTACAGAGCTTGCATATATGTAAACTTATCTTGGAAGTGTTATTAATGCAATTCGGACTGTTAAGTAGACTATAAGTAGTATATTAATGATTTTTTAAATGAAAAAAAATTTAGTAATTGAGCAGTGGTGTGTTAGGACTATCAGAGATAAAATTACAAGAGAGTGCACGAAGCAGTTATTGTTTTAAGAATGACGATACGATAATATCTCGTGGAACGTTCAAGATAATCTCCATCTGTTATATTACGTGCCTCCAGATGTTCTGTTTATTGTCGAATATTACATCTAGTAGCTAGCTGTTGCTTTAGTCTAAAAATCAGTTTATTAAGTAGTGGTCTAATCTGTTATTGCTAATCCATTTTTAATCCATATCAAGGAAATTTTAAATACAATGGCTTTCAATTGATAAAAATTTGGAATTTATCAAAGATAATTTTTTGGAACGAAGTTCCTTATCGCGCGTTGTGAAAGGGGGCTAGACGGAAAAAGTTCTTACGAAAAGTTGTCACGACACTTTTTAGATCCGTCATTCTGACCAATCAACGTCTAGGCGCTTATCGCGTGACATTGCTCGTATAGTAACCGGCAAACATCGTGAGCAAATGACCTTGACTGCGCAGAACCGAATTTTAGATCACTTTGGTGGTGAGGGTGAGGCGCGACGGCAGGGGAAATCGTATCGAGCGCGTTATTGGTAGATCAGTCGAACCTTGCGTCCCGCACCGCGCCTTCGTTCCGCTTGCTCCCAAAAGTACGCTTGCGTACAGTGNTTTAAACCCAAAATACATTTTTATTCTACAAGTGAATAAAGCCCCAAGTGCTTATTGCCTACACTATTTCATATTGTCATTATCTAACAAATATCCACCATGTTAAAACTATACAGGTAGGGCATGAATGACAATGGGAAATTGTTCCACAGAGCAGGTGCCTTGTTTTCTTGACTGAGAGTGTAAACATGGAATGTAAATATGTGGTTACAGTACAGAACTTGCATATATGTAAACTTATCTCGGAAGTGTTATTAATGCAATTCGGACTGTTAAGTAGACTATAAGTAGTATAAATGATTTTTTTAATGAAAAAAATTTTAGTAATTGAGCTTTTTTTTTTTTTTTTTCCTACCTAAGCTGATAGCCTTGAGAGGCTATGTCAGCGTAACCCTAACTTTAGTAGGTGAGCTCACGGGGCTCAAACCTGACGATGTTGCTAACACGAACCCTAGCAAGAGTCGTGCTTCGCAGAATCTACCACCGGATCGGAAACGCGACCCACTGAGAAGATCCGGCGAGAAACTCAGTGGGCTGTATCTGAGAGTTAATTTACTCGTCGAGCCCTTCGACGCAAGCGTCGGGTTCGACGAGAACGGTGACCGGTGCTTGAAGTACCTAAAAGCACCGTTAGTGGATCGGGAGGATCCGAGATGACGTGTTTTGGGCGACGTCGACTGCTTTCCATTCTGTCCGCAGGATCGGGAATGGTAATTGAGCAGTGGTCTGTTAGGACTATCAGAGATAAAATCACTAGAGAGTGCACGAAGCAGTTATTGTTTTAAGAATGACAATACGATAATATCTCGTGGAACGTTCAAGATAATCTCCATCTGTTATATTACGTGCCTCCATAATGTTCTGTTTATTGTCGAATATTACATCTAGTAGCTAGCTGTTGCTTTAGTCTAAAAATCAGTTTATTAAGTAGTGGTCTAATCTGTTATTGCTAATCCATTTTTAATCCTTATCAAGGAAATTTTAAATACAATGGCTTTCAATTGATAAAAATTTGGAATTTATCAAAGATTATTTTTTTGGTATCTCGGTGTGGTTTTTGTAATGTAGTAAGTTTTATTTATAATAATATTTCTATAGATGCACCTACAACCTCACTTACCATCTGGTAATCCATGAGCGACGATCCATGGCCGTATGCTTGTTACTATAATAATAATTAAAAAAAAAAAATTCAATAAAAATCAGCAATGAAATTGAATGACAGCTTCACAAACCTTTTGACAATTTTGAAATTAATAGTTATTTCCTAAAAATATTTTAAGATTACGATATAAATGGGTAGTTATAATTTTTATAACAACGGAAGAAATATAACTGGACATAATTTTTGCAATGTATTAAAATTATAGCAGAATTTAATTTTATTTCAGGTCAAAATGATTCTAACTGGGAAAAATCTCGGCGAGAGGCAACGTGAACTAAACAACAAAGTCAACGAAGCCTTCTCGAATAAAGTAGATTTTGAACACGTTAGATATGAACCAGAACATTCTGACGTCGACAGATTGTTCAAAATCGATTTGGCATCGAAATATAAAAATCTCGATTATATTTTGGAAACGATAAAATGCGGCGACAGTTTGTATGTTTCGCGAGCTTTGAAAAGCTCGTGGCTATTCGAAGATGAATATTCACATATCATAAATGTAGACTACCTGCACAACGAATTATTTCCGTACATGTCGTTTAAAATGGTAAGGAAGCTATTGACAATTGTCTCTATGCACGTGAAAGACGAGAAGATAATTGAATTTTATAATTACTGCAAAAAACAGCGACTAACACAGAACGGCTACAAGTTCCTCGTACGCACCTCAGAGTCGTTTAGGTTGCAAAATGTGCCGGATGTTAATTCTCTGATTGACAAGCAAATGCTGACGTACTACATCGGAGATTCGTTCCCTATAGCCACATACTGCTTTGAAAACACTCCCGAGAGCGAACATAACGACATGCTCGCGCAGTTCAGCTATTTGTATGCTGTGTCTGCAGATAAATTTTTGGATATGTTGGAAAAGTTTTGGTCGGACGATGGATTCGAATTGAATCAGAAGGCAATCGGTTTGCGAATTTCAAAAGATATAATGACCAAACACAAGACCCGTCTTTACAATCTTCCCTTGTTCTATCTGAGAATTGTGCGTAGGCCTGTTCTGCTTAAGTTTAGCACGGTACAGGATGCTAAATTCTATTTGACAGTATTGCTGCCTGATAGTATTACTCAATTTTGGCGTATGCATTTTTATTCAAAGTATAAATACATTTTCGAATTGATACCGTTTGAAGAAAGGTTAATAGAATTCGAAAAGATCTTCAAGAAAAAATGGCCTAATGAAGAGTTTCGACTGAGCCCTCATTTTTATCAAAATCGCTATTTCGATCTAATGAGGATAGATATTAAAGAAGCATGGTCTCTGCAGCAAATCGAAAGAGGTGTAGAGTTAAGTGGTACCGAAAATGATTTCACGCTCTATAGGTTTGTAAGATTTGAGAAGGCGTTTGAAGAATTGAAAAAGAAAATAAAGGTCACCAAAAAATTAGACACCAGGGCAGAAATGTTAATTGTGTTAGTGAAATCTGCAAAAACTGATAGAGACATTGAAAAGGTACTACGATATTTTTATGAAAGACACATCAATGAGATGCTACACGTCAGAGAGATGTTTGTTGAAGCCGTTATGACTGAACACAATGTATACAAATTTGATCTTCCATGTTGGGAGGCTTACAACCAATTACTTTATAACTTGAGAATATACGAACCCGATTATCACAGCCCTAAAAGCGATTTCAAAATAATGCCACTAATTTACAATATAATCAATAGAATAGAGATTCCGAAGAATATCAGCAGGTTTCTGGAAAGCGGCGTATACTTTAACTTCTTCAGGGTGCAAGTTGGCTCTCTAACGAAGGAAGAATTCGAAATGGTTTATGAATACGTTTTATCTTATTATTTAAATAGGATCAACGATATTGAAACGCAACCGTCCAATGAGGAATTAAAACCAAGGATAAGAACATACGTACATTATATTTTGGATCTCTTGTATCATTTCAATAAAACCATCCACAATATACCGGAGGTCTTAGAAAACTATATACTAGCTGATATACAGGAGTTCCAAAATCACCATCTCCTCAAAAACGAACTTCGTTACACTGATAAGTTGACTCAAGGGAAGCTATATAAATTTCTTAAACAAGACGTTTCTGTTTTTCTTGCCAATCTCCCGCGCCTAGAAGAAATCTTCGGCGTACAAATGCTTCGTATCCGAGTCGCTAGTGTATTATCAAAACTCAAGATATATTTCAATCACGATATAGCCAAAGATGTCTTGAGCATATACGAAAGAAACCTATGTAGAGAAGCGTACTACTACACAACCGCAAACGATATAGTCTATGGAATTTTGAAACTGGGCGATACAGATTATGTAATTAATTTTATGGAGAAATTCGTTCCCACCGAAACCAAGATCCATTTCGATCAAATAGATGGGAACACACTGCTCACGCAACAGGCTATTTGCAGGTTCATGTGTTTCACGCGTCCTCCACTACCATTGCATTACGTTCACAAATATCTCAGGGGGGATTACGTAAAGTTTTGTCTGTCGATATTCAATTCTTATTTGGCCAAATTGCCGAGACCAGCTTGCCTGGAGTTCGTTAAGTCATTAATTGACAAGCCGGTTTCGGTTCAAAAGCATGGCATACGTTTGGCGTTCCAATGCTTGGATGTCGAGGATTTGAAGAATATAATCGTTGAAGTGTGGACGCAAAACGACAACGTATCTCTGAGATCGGTCATTTACAAGAATCTCTATCATAAGATACTTAAATCGGATCCGGATATCAGGAATGCCTTATTTGATTTACTGAAAAATTTCACTCTGACATTACGGCCTACTGATGACGAGGACTTGATCAGTTTGGGTGCTTCGGACAGATTACCATACGAACTGAAGGGAGAATACATAGAGACTCTTTGGAATGTAGTTGATAATATGCCGTTGACCGGTACCTACATAACCATGAGGGAGATTGTTGTCAAATGCATGAGCAAAAACGTGCACTTGGTGCGCGACGCGGTCCTCAGAGATTTGACGGAAAAGACAATAAGGAACGCTTTATCTGGATTACAATTTCAAGAAGCAAAATTCGTGGACGACTTAACTAAAGCCAAATGGAAATTCGTCGCTAAATACCTTACATACTTTAAGAATGAAAACGATTTCAATAGAAAATCCGCGAAGGTTTTGAACGTGCTCGAAGATTGTATTATTCGTTGGAGGACCGTCAACACGGAAGTGTACGTGTTTAGGCGCTTGTTCGAAGAATTCCTGAACGACATAGACGTATTCAGTTTTGAAAACAATCTTTCATCATACAAATACATGAACGAAATGTACAAGAGGATTTTGGACGTTATTTTTAAATCGTTGCGGATCGAAGAAGTTTACGAAAGGATTTGGTTCCTGAAGTTCAGTATGGTGGCGAAAGAGGCCGTTATGTCTGTGGAACCGAAAATTCGAGAGTTCAACATTGATTTGATCGATAAATGCATTGAGAATTTCAGTGTAGGATTCGCGAAACTGTTCAAAGAAATGTTGGATAGTAAATTTTATTTTAAAATTGTCGCCCTCGCCGTCACCGCCCCACTTGAGCTACAAATAATGAACATGCTAGGCGACTTCCAATGTTGGGACGAGAAGAAGAAAGTTGACACATTCGTTCGTATTGGATACGAATTGACCAAAGTTGACGATTTCGACCATTACGTCTTTGCGATGTTCTTGCTGCCCAAAGACCCCGATGAATGTACCTACATCGAGATTTATAAGGAAGTTATGAAGAAATTGAAAGATTTAAATAACAAGGAGATGAATATTTTCATGTACAGAAAGTACGTCGAACCCAACTACACACGCCACCCATTTTATTCATTTAATTATTAACTACCCACGAGTAACAAAACTCCGCCTACAATCGATGCTTATGTTTCGCACGACAAGACCGACGACCGCGCGCCATCTATCGGAATGTAGTAGTACTGTTTCAGATACCTTCCAGAAGTGCAACAATTACAAAGATTGCAACACGAAGAAACAAGCAAATCCTTTAATTTGAAATATTATAAAATCAAGTAACGATATCAATCACGAAACAGAGGAGATTTGGAAAAATATAAGTCCGAAAGTTAACGAATAAAGTTCCGAAGAGCTTTCGGGCCTTCCGTTTACCGGGCTTCACCCGAAGAATTTGCCTTTATCGTGTCCTGTAATAAATTATTAATCAGACGGCGCGTCATGCTCATAATAGTTTCTGTTGTAGCATTTAGGATACGCAAGTCGGATTTTATGGATTTTAGTTACCACTAATTTTCCGAAGAATAAAAGTCCAAAGTTTATTCAAAATAAGTAAATTTCGAAAACTTTTGTGCCACACATATCGTGAATTTTATCCATAATATGTCATAAATACTCTTAGAGATAAAATAAGATAATTAATTTTCCTTAGAATTGTCAGTGACGCCACAAATATCACAAGCGATTTTATCAAAATGATATGCATACCAATTATTTTTGTGATAAACATTTTTTGCATTTACATTAAAATATATATGTATATTTCTACCTATTTTATTACCAAACTAGGAATCCAACTAGCCAATTCCGTCTTCTGAAAAAAGTTGAGTTATTTTTGTATGTCTTTACTATTTATTGTATATTTTTATGTTTTAACCTTTTCTAATATGTGTAATAATAATACGCTTTTAGATATATTAAAAAAGTGTCGTGAGTCAATGTTGTAAAAGATTAAATGTAAGTAAACATCAAATAGTTCTCTTGTTGTATAAAACTAAATGTTGTGTCTTAGTTACTCGATTGTTTGTGTGTCTAAATATAAAGCAGAGTAGATATCTACTGGGGATACTAGTAAGATCATACTATACATCCAGTGGTAGACTGCGAAGCACTGCCCTTGGTAGGGCTAGTTCTCCCGAGTTGAGCCCGTGAGCTCACCTACCAGCCCAGGCATAGCTGGGATAGCCCTTTAGCCCCAGAATAGGTAGAAAAAATTACTACACAACACGTGAATCTGTGAATATTTTTTTTTCATCTGGCGTGTTTGAACAAACAACTAAAAATCTTGGTGCAAATATTGAATGTAAATCCTATCCGAATAATAGTGCCATATCTATCGATAATATTAGAATCGATTACAATTTGAATTACAAAACGTTTGCATAATTGATGTCCCACCATTGCTTTTATCATTACCTATTCAGTCTAATTATTTCCGACATTTCGAATAATTTACAGTTTTCGTGGCCGCAGACAATTATGGCCCGATTATGTTCTAAGCGAAATTAAACAGTAAAAATGGTTTAAATAATTCGGTGATTCGCAAAGAATGATGATAATTACTTTAACTCTCCTAATGTCGAAATTTTTGCATCGATAACTACTAGTCGTTTTCATGAAAAAATTGAGGCGCGAAATTTAATCAGCTCCCTTCACTTGTTTTTTTTAATTTGACATCGTTTTTAAATTCACATCTTTTTTCCCCTACCTGTGCTGATAGCCTTGAGAGGCTATTTCAGCTTCGCCATGACGTGTAGGTGAGCCTCACGGGGCTCAAACCACAAGTGTTGTTAACAATGGCCTTAGCAAGAGCAGTGCTTCGCAGAATCTACCACCGGATCGGAAACGCGACCCACTGAGAAGATCCGACGAGAAACTCAGTGAGCTGTGTCTATGGAAACACATCTTCAACGAATCGATAGGGAACGCACCTAAAGTTATTGCTGCTTGTTTTAATGACAAGGAGCATACTAATGCGTTCGCTTTCGTAAGGGCGCGTCCAACGCCCAGTGTGTCGTTATGCTTTATATTCAAACATACTCAGCTCGAAATTATTATCATTCAGAAAGTGATAGCTTTTAGGCAAATTTCATTTCAGGCCTACCAGTGAGCTCTCTTAGTTTATTAACACATTCACGCCGGCGTGTACCACCGGTGATTCACACAGAATTGTCTGGACGTATACAATGTGTGCAGTGTGCTTAGTATGAGTTTTTTAACGTTCTCGATAGCGTAAAAGTTACGCGTAAAGTTGTATGGAATGGGATCGTTTGCATACGTTTGCCGCTAGGGGCGCTGTTCCAACTGTATACAAAATTGGCTTGACTTTTACGCTATCGAGAACGTTAAGAAACTCGCACTAAGCACACCGAAGGCGAGTGTTTTAACGGCAAACGTAGGGGCGGTGTTCCAACTCCATATAAATTCGAGTTAACGTTTACGCGATCGAAAAGTTAAAAAACTCCGCAATAAGCACACTGAACACATAACCTCAATAGCGTTAAAAGATTATTGCCTGAAAACCGCTATCCTTACGATAATCCTTTGTTGAAACATTTTGTTCGGACCCATTACCGAAAATCTCATTACAGCCACCTATAGGCGAGAAACATGAACTGCAGCGCCGGCGTGAATGTGTTAAGGTGTAAACGTCAATAGAACTATCCAATGAGGTTTATTTGTTATACTTAGCTATTTATGCTCAATGCTCTTAAGTACCGATGAGTAGCGAGAATCGCCTCTGAAGGCCTTTATACAATAGAGGCTGATTTTTGTATCGTCAGATGGAATCAAGATTGAATTGATATAAAAAAAAAATGTGAATATATAAAGGCTTCTTAACAGACCTATTAGCTTATTACGTATGTGTTATTTTTTTTTTGTAATGGAATCTTTGAACGTTATTTTATATCGATTCACCAGCCAATGCTATGACTAAACAAAGAGGTAATGCAAATCAAGATCAAATCGTTATTGTAATCTACATTGTCTATATTATATTATAATCTATGGGCTAAATATGGATAGTATGAAAGTTTAGTTAAATTAAAATTTTCGGATAGTTCTATTGACGGCAATTTAAAGTTAGTAGATCAGGGCACCGACCTAAATATTTTAGTAGATATCCTGTGATCTAGTATTTATGTAACGTTCTGATTATTGGATCGGATCCATGTTTACTTGCTATTGTATGTTGAAATGTGTAATAAAAAACATGTAAAAGAAGATTACGTTTTTCATTGCAATGTATTTTTCTTGTCCTATATCGACGCTTGAAAGGCAAACGTGACTAAGCGACAAGGCGTGAACTTTACAGTAGACTAATTTAAAGTTGAAATACCTGGAAAAAAATGTTTAACGAATCTAGCTGTACTATAATCTATCTAGTAGCTGTAGGATTGAAATGATTTGAATAGACCTAGAATTTTTTTTTTTGCGCATCGAATATGGTTATTGCCTATCATTTATGTACAAAGCAGTTATTGTCGCTTAGTCACGTTGCCTTTCAAGCGTCGATATGTTTTCTAAAGAAACTACGTTAAAGTTTGTTTATTTCATAATAAAACAACATGTAATTATGCAAATTTATTTTTGATAACTACGAAAAAAAAAAACTGGCAACATCAAATATTTCGTATAAAAATAATTATAACAACGGATTGTACATACGCTACGCCAACAAAGCCATTACAAACATTATCACGACGATTCGTTTTTTTTTTTTAATTACGGAGAGACTTGTAAGCGCTTGTATTTGACAGATTATTATGTCACTTGCAGTGAATAATTATTTGTTTAATATATATTTGTATTAATCAATGAATACTGGAATACAAAATTGACGAGTTCGCTTCAAGATCTTAATAAAAAAAAGCACTCGCGAAAATGAGTATTACAACAATTATTATTGCTTTAACAAGACAAAAAGCTTAAGAAAAATATAGCACATTTTTTTAACGAATACACTAAATAATTTCAAATTTCAAACTTGTCACGAGCCTATTTATAAAATTGTGGTTTGAAATGCATGACGTGTTTATTTCATTTTCAATTAAATTTGGTAAACGTTTTGGGATTAATTTATCGTACTACTATGCAGATGCATAGTGGTAGTAAAGAGTCACCACTTTTTCTCTCTATTTTCAGGTCAGTTTATTTTTTTTATTACTATGATTTTTTTTGACATTCGAACGTAAAAAAACATTTGAGTTATTTAAAATTAAATAAATTCTATCGTATAATCAATTACGTTAACTAGTTCAGATAAAATACGTAACTCTGAAGCTACCTACTTACCTAATAATAATTACTAAAGCCTTTACTGTTTAAAAATCTATGTAAAATTCAACAGGTGCGTTAACATAACTATCAATTAATTGACAAGCCTTAGAACAAATCAATAATATAAAAGTGATTGTAAATACATTAGCAAAATATCTCTGATGCCCTTTGCAAAATATTCAAAAAGTATATTTTCGATGTAAACCCCTTTAGTTATAATACTTAGATAAAAACAATATAAAACTTCCACTTTGTATTAAATGAAAATACACAAAATAAAGATATACTTGAGTATTGTTACATGTCTATAGTTATAAACAAACAATAATGCAGTGCGCCTTAACTAAGTAATTTATCCTATGACTTTATGGGTTTTCCATGTGCTATTGTTAAAATTACATTAGGAATATCGAGCACAGAAAAAGTACGAAGAGCTCATGTTTGGTCTTTCGAGCCGGATCAACATTTCGGCTTCAGATTTTTTTTTAACTCGTATAGAACAATAAAAACAACGCTAGAAATGACAAAAGACTAACTTTTAAAGAGGTAGGGGCACTTCGAAGTTTAATGGAAGAAGCTGCATGGAGAAATATAACACACAAGATCTGACAAAATTATTTTCAGCCGAAAAATAACTGGATTTGTTAATAGGACGGATTGCCTTTGCACAGTAACCAGAACCTATTTGTTTTATGTTAAGGTATTTAACATGTCTTTTAACGGAGAGATGAGATATCGCTTCAAAGCACGCGTTTTTTTTTTTTTAAATAAATTAGTATGATACAAACAATTCTGACGTCACTTGTGGTGTGATGGTCGTAAACGTAATCAGTATTATGTAACCATTGCAATAAAAAAATGTTTTTTATAAAAAAAAATTATTGCTTAAGATGGGTGGATGAGCTCACAGCCCACCTGGTGTTAAGTGGTTACTGGAGCCCAGAGACATCTACAACGTAAATGCGCCATCCACCTTGAGATATAAGTTCTAAGATCTCATAGTTACAACGGCTGCCCAACCCTTCAAACCGAAACGCATTACTGCTTCACGGAGGAAATAGGCAGGGTGGTGGTACCTACCCGCGCGGACTCACAAGACGTCCTACCACCAGTAAATACACATACATATTGCAGGTAAAACTTAATATCTATATGAATAGTTCAACACGTATAAATGATAGGTTATTTTTCAGAACTTAGCGATTGAAGCTGATGAACTACACGTTTGACTAGCCATAAGAAATTATTGTCGCACAAATTGCTTTTAAAATTTTCAAAAAACAAAAGCATCACTTCCTAACCTAAAAACATCAACATTGAAAATATTACATCAAAACTTTTATCAAAAACTTTTCAAAATATTTCACATTCCCCCAACAGTTTTGACAAAAAACTTCATTTTTTTATGCGTTTATATTTCCCACAATGACTTTCGGTGACTTACTTCAATAGTTAAAACAGTCTAAGGTGTTATTTACGTTTCGTGTATGTAAAAATACTTCTGCAGTAAAATCAATTCCCAGTGTAAACATTAATCATGATAAAGTAATATTTTTTTACTTAAAACTGGCATAAAGTTAAAACTATTGCCATAAAATAATAAGTAATATTTGACGAATGGGGTCAACGACCTTCCACGAGCGCCCGGTCTGATTACCCACGGGAATACGCAAGGTGAAATTTTCTTGTTTTTTCTACGCTTTCTTTCAAGCAAAACTTTAGCTGTATCAACGAGCAGGTTATTTCTCCAAATTCATGATGCATATGCAATGTTTTAATTCTTATTTACTACACGTTAAGGTTCATATTTATGATGTTTAAATTATTAAAAAGTCTGTACCATACCTATATTCGCTTAACGTACGATTTTGACCCGTCCTACTATTGTAATAAGTCAACGGTCTTGAAGGGAGATATAAAACTCTTGATCGAGGAATATTTAAATCATAGTTTTTCATTTTAATGTTAAGCCGTGCATCCTATTTTAATGCAATTAGGGCCGTTGCAACGCTCATATAAAAAAAAATCAATTTGACAACTGGAATCGATACGAAACTGACAACATCGATAAAACATCTACAACAATACTGTTTTATATTACGTACAGACTATTTATGTCTATATAAATCTAATTAACAGGCGTTAACTATGTTTATTAATGTTAAGCTAACTAATCAATTGTACTGTACTGTATTTTTAATCGATAAATATCGATTTTTCAATCATGAAATATTTAATTAATTAACGCGTTAAATATTGTTTTAGAAAAAAATAATATAATATTCGATTCATGTGACCACAAAAACTGCAATCATAGTGGCTTTCTCACAAAGACAAAATGAGGTATGTATTTATATACCACAAAATCGACATTTATCGACACAACCCTTCAATATTAACAACATTTACGTAGTTACTGCAACGTCTTTAATGCGACTCGCCCTCGCGTTCGTCGGTGCCCAACCTTAGGGCCCGTCTACGTGGAAGGTCGAGGCTTTACATCATCGACCTGTATCAACTGCTCGATTGGAATCAAAGACAGCTCTCCTCCCAGCATCGGCGCTGGGTGACTCTGAAAGAGAAGACGCTGGTTTTAGACAATCAATTTATATTTTTCAAATACTTAGGGCACGATCCTGAGCTTGTTCTAGGTGAGTTGGGTTACATAGTAATATAAGGATTTTAAAAACAAAAAATTTCAATCGATATTTTAAAAACAACACTCAATATATTTTTTGCTATGTGTAGGAAGATGAGATCAATACAAATAAATAAAATTGGAGTGTCTGTTTGTAATAATAAAATAATCACTTTTTACAAAATGCGTAAGTACACATAGTACCACAGTATGTACCTCAGTGTGTATGTACCACAGTACATACACCAAAATATTTTTATTATTATTTTTGTCTATCTGTCTGTTTTTTCTATTTGTTCCGGCTAATCTCTGGAACGGCTGGACCAATTTTGACGAGGCTTTCACTGATAGGTACTTGACGATGGAGTAACTTAGGCTACTTTTTTTCGACTAGCTTCGCCCCGCGGCGTCATTAAATATACACAGTGAAGATGTTACTAAAGCACCGAGAAGTTTATTTGAGGTAGAACTAGATAGGACGGCGACATCTACCGGTTCTATATCGGTACTACAAGCCAACAACCTCACTATTGGATATATCAGTGTGTTTGTGTGTTATGTGCCGTGGTTGACTATGGAAGAGAATCGTTTGTTAGCGACAGGGCCCAGAAACAGCGATACTTTAAGACAATTTTTTTTTGTATGGAAACTAGCGACATCTTGTAGCGAATGCCCTTAAACTTATATGCTGTTAAAGTTAAGACATTTAATTATTGTATAACTAAACAGAAAATAAAAAAAATCACAAATCATACAAGTCTTTATTTGTTATAGACAAATTGATGAAATTTTATCAACTTGTGGTTTCTGAAAATTTACCAAATCCTTCATTAAAAATAAAATATAGGATGGGTAATATGTTACTGCCATCTACAGGAGCGATGAGGAAATAATCGAAGCGAAGCCATCTAGTGGCCGACGCCCGTAAACATTTTTGTTGAGTGCTTGAGTTGCTTAGCTATAACTGATTTATGTGTATTATCTATGGTTGGCGACGCGAGCCCATAGAGCACGTACCGGCGTGACGGGCGGCTCCTTGGTGTTGGGGGCGGCGCCCCCGGCCGCTGCCTCCCGCGCCCGCTTGAGGCCGAGCGAGAACACCGCCACCGACCTCACACGCTTCACCAACGCGGCCTTGGCGCGGGACCGACCTGCCACACGCACTCTCCGTTTTTATTTCTTAGATGGGTAAACGAGATCACAGCCACCTGGTGTTAAGTGGATACTGGAGCCCATAGACATCTACAACGTAAATGCGTCACCCACCTTGAGATATAAGTTCTAAGGTCTCAAGTATAGTTACAACGGCTGCCCCACCCTTCAAACCGAAACGCATTACTGCTTCACGGCAGAAATAGGCAGTGTGGTGGTACCTACCTGCGCGGACTCACAAGAGCTCCTACCACTTGTACATACCGTACATATCAGAACGAGTTCTCCGTTAACCACTTTGAATGTTACTAAGAGCGTTGACCCCATTGAGTGATATGAACTGTCACAAACATACACGTACTGACCGCTTTTGTCCTTGGGCTTGTCGTCTTCACTTGAGGTCATGCTCGCGTCGGCCGGCACGGCGTTGAGGTCCGGCTCGGAAGCGCCCGCGCTGACGGTCCCGGAGAGCTCCTGGACACAAGGAGTCGTTTGTTCGAATATTTGACTCAAATATCTATCTCTTTATTTTTATTTATTTCTTTTTATATTTATTTTATTTACATTATTACACGCCGGGGTTCGAGATAAATAAAAATTCTACCGAATCACAAGTTAACACTGTTTTGTAACTTAGCACACTCACAAAAACTAAAATTTTTAATTCACTTCTTCCGCTTCGCATCGTTCGCTGTTTCGCTTCAAGAAGTTCCTTTTACTAACTGACTGCGTGCCATCTCTACAACGCTTTTATAATCGAAACCACATCCCTAGAACTATCGAGAATATTCCACACATCTCTAGTATTGTGTTTCCTTTATCTAATAATAGATGGCGTTGTACTTCTCGGGCGTTCTAAATGCTACTAGATCCTTCGATATTCGTTCGACTTTTCGATGCGATAGATCACGTTACTGTAACCGTTGTAACGATAAGTTCGAGAGTCGTACCTGCAGGGCGGGGTTGGGGGGCGGGCGGTGGAGCGCGGGGTGCGGCAGGCAGTGCGCCGAGCGGTGCAGCGGCTCATCCCGCAGCCCGCGCACACCGAGTAGCGACAGCGGGGTCCCCGGAGCCGCTTCCTAGGACACATTACGCTGACCGATCATTACATTCTCTAAGCTTATTATTAAACTAAATTTTCAAGCAGTTATTATTATAATTTTTTCTACCCTACCCTTTAGAGGCTATTTCAGCCGCCAATTCCACTGCTTGATATATCTAGCTTTTGTTCAGCGTAGGTTGACTAATGAGTTCCCGGCCCCTCCGGTTCTCCTACCTATGCTGATAGCTTTGAGAGGCTATTTTAGCTTCGCCTTGACGTATGGGTCACGGGACTCAAGCCGGGAGTGTTACTAGCACTGACCCTACAAGAGCAGTCCTTCGCAGAATCTACCACCAGATCGGAAACGCGATCCAATGAGAAGATTCGACGAGAAACTCAGTGGGCTGTGTCTATGGGTTAATTTACTCGTTAAAACCTGCGTCACAAGCGACAGGTTCGGCGAGGACGGTGACTGGTGCTTGTGGTACCTAAAAACACAGTTAGAGGATCGGGAGGATCCGTAACGACGTGGGTAGATCGTAGTAAAAGCATTAAGCTATGAAAACACTTTTTTTTTTTTCTTTTTNTTCGTGGCAGGTGTAGACAGAATGCTGTTAAGAACCAACACGGGCGGCGATGCGCCATCCAAGCCCATCAGCACTTTAACAATTTTTTTTTTTTTTTTTTTCGGGTAGAGGGCCGAACCTCCTACGAGGTCCCCGCGCAAAAGGGGCGCGCGGGGTATGTGAGACTCAACGATCTGCATGGTGTTGTGAGCAGACCGCGGGCCCAAGGATTTTAGGACCCACCCACTAAACGACTCCCCTGCACTCTTACACCCGACGTCCGATCCCCTCCGAGGTCAGAACCCGGATGAGGTAAGCTATGAAAACCCTACAACATAATGTTTTTTTAATTTATAATAAATACTTAGGGCCCATATATAGTTTCAAAAATTTAATTTAACTTAACTACATTAAGCAAAACGATAAAATTGCTAATCATAGTATTTTAACATCCTTAGGACTAAAATTAATTTCTACTCTGAGACTTTAACCACATTTGAGTGGATTCAAAAAATAAAGCATGTTGAATCATTTATTAAGACAAATGCACAAATTTCCCACAAAATAGTAGTAGATTAAAAAATAATATCCTGGCAACCCTACCTTCCTCCGTATAGGTTTGGTCGGGCTCACATCCTGCAGTATCTGGAGGGAGCCCGTCGTGACGGCTGGCTCCGTGACTGAAGCAGCTTTCGGCCTGAAAGCATCAATTGTAGACCTGAAATCCCATGTACAATGTAACCGTGCCAAAGGTTCGCAGACAAATAGGAGAGTTAAGCTTATTTACATCTCAAATCACGAACAGTACGCATCATCACAATTATTAACCCTTTGACTGCCGTGTAGGTCACCCGTGACCTACGCGGCGCACTGAAGTAATCCTGTCTATTATTAAAACGCCATAACATCTCAAAGATTCTGGGAAAGACTAATCCGAATATACTGTGGACGAATCTATTTGTAAAATACGTAAAAAAAAACATACATTAAAAACAAAAGAAGGCAAAGTAACTTTGATTAAAACAAAGTAACCAGCTTAGTATTAAGCTTAGCCAACTTTATTTAAGAAAAGAGTATTATTAGTTAAGCTTTTTTTTTTTATTGCTTAGATGAGTGGACGAGCTCACAGCTCACCTGGTGTTAAGTGGTTACTGGAGCCCATGGACATCCACAACGTAAATGCGCCACCCATCTTGAGATATAAGTTCTAAGGTCTCAGGTTTAGTTACAACGGCTGCCCCACCCTTCAAACCGAAACGCATTACTGCTTCACGGCAGAAATAGGCAGGGTGGAGGTACCTACCCGCGCGAACTCACAAGAGGTCCTACCACCAGTAAAAAGTATGTTCCCCTGTATCGCTAATTCTTTGAAAAACTTCAACTTCTTGAATACACTCGCGGCAAATAGTTTATGGTGACTGTACTATATTATAATCTATTTCCTATTCTTATGTTTATACTATGTTGTGAAGCTTCATCAAAATCCGTCCGATAGTTTTCACGTGAACGAGTAATTTTGCATTCTCACAAACCTCTACATATGAAATCTTAGGATACTATTGATGATACACTGTTCGTGATTGAATTGTTAAGTTAAGATGGATAGATTTTCGTCAGATTCAATTCTATGGAAAACTAAAAAGAAGTGAGATCAGATCTCGTTAGTGCAAGGAAATATACGTGCAGTTAATTAAATATAAAATTGAATTACCTCTTGTTCATATTCATTTTACAGGATTTATAAAATCAAAAGCACCACTAGTTTAAAAAGAAAACTTTATTGCAAATTATAACAAAAGTAATTTGTATTAAAAGCTTAATCGAGTTAATGGTAGAAAAAAATAAGAGTTAATTAGAAGTAAATGAGATATTGGTAGAAAATTAAATCAACCCGTTTACTACACACCCATCGCATCGAGTCATACTACACTTGTGTCAAATTAACTGAAAACAAAAAAAAACTAGTATAATATTATATCTTTAAAATAACTTCAAAGCACCTACGTTCGTCTAAAGATTATTATACAGGCTAAGTTGGTGTTAAAATTTTCCTAATATTTTTATCAGACTTCAAACATTAACTTCATTCTTGCACAGCAACTAAATTTCAAAAATGTCAAATGGCAAAAAATAAATTATGTATTTATAAAAATTAGATAAGATCTAAAATCTAAATCGACCTGTCAGTGTATAGTATAATTAAATGATCGAGTAAAATACTTCTATAGCAAATAAAGATAAAATCCGTGCAAATGTTGCGATTTTCATGTAAGCTACGGAGCTAAGATACAAAATATATAATAATATAATAATAAAATGTAAAATTTAAATTATCGGTTCATTACTTTGATCACTCAAACGTTTATACTGCCCTAGATAAGTATAGTCTGTTCAGACACATCTATGAAACACGAGATTGAGGTCGGAATTTCATAACGTCTTTTTATTTCGAACACTAGTGCACCAGTAGTGATTCGCAGACGAAATAAACAGCATTGTGATCGCCTTATAAAAAATTAGCAATATTTTTAGTGTATTTGTTTTCTAATATCTCTAGCAAATTGTCTAGACAATAAAAAATAAACATGTACGACATAGTATCGAAACCTTCAATCTCATTCTCTTGCAAACTATGACCCTATATGTACGTATACATTTTTTTTATTTATACATATTTTATTTAAATTGTGTAGAGCTATACATTTTCTCTTTATTGTGCTGTTTTTTCGTTTCATCTACTTTGAAATCACAACTGTGCTAAAGAAGCTTATCTTCAAACATTTATGAATAATTTATAAATCAATAAGACATTCTGAATGTTATATATTATATTTTGTTTATTAAAGTAATTACTCACCTAAAAGGTGGTATCTCAGGTATTTTGCCGATGCTTATCTTCTTTTTATCGGTTTTTTCGGCTTGTTTCGGAGTCGTGGGCGTCATTGTGCGCGGCGTGTTGCGAGACGACAGCCGGATGTCGTCTTGACTTGTACATTCAGACTTATCGATGAATAAGAAATTAAATACATATTAGTTCCGCATAATTATATTTTATTCATAATTCCATTAATTTCCATTTGTGCTAAAGGGATTTTCGAAAGAAACGAATCTTTATTTAACAATATAATGATTTTTGGAATTTTAGTTATGTGATGTTTTTTTAATGAAAACTACTAAAACATAAATAATGTAATGTAATAATTCTACCATAAACTCACCAGCAAAGGTGCATGTGCGTTTTTAATCGCTTCTCGACGTTGAAACTCGACTTTTGCCATTTCTGTAGCGAGCCAACCCGGGATCTCAGGTATCGCGATTCGCAGCGCTAATACTATCACTAAAACTATGTGCTGAAAACAATTTCATATTATTATAAATATGATGAATAAAACTATATTGTAAAATATTATCATATCATATATCATATAATTATGATTTTTTAAATATCCTAAATACACAGAAACAAACAAAATATTAGGGTTACAAATGAATGAAAATAAGTCACAAAAAATTTCACTTTAATTTACCAGATAAAACTGATTTTGTGTAATGGTTAAGAGTGAAAAGAAAATAAAGTCATTCGTGACCATAAAAACTGGTAGTGTTCAGAGCGTCCCAGACAATCAAATGAAAATAGTGAAAGCGAGATAAAACTGTAAAAGTACCGTAGATTGGGGGGAATAGGGACTACGGGTATAATAGGGACAAATCTGGGATGTAAGAATGCTTTTGTGAGATTTAAACTTGTTGAATTGAAAAGACTTTTAATTAGTGTTTATGAATATTAAATAATTAAATTTAGTCATCAGAGTTTTGTAACTGATTAAAGATATTGAAAAGTTAATTATTTAAAGGTAAGTACCTAACTAACAATTAAACAGTGCCACCCCTATCGAAAAACTATTGTCCTCATACGTGACCCGATTCGCCCCAAAAGCCAAACCGGATTAGGTCAAGCTAGTTTTTAAGTTTTTGTGGATAGTTTTCAATTATCTATAATAATGCATCGTATATGAAAATTTAAACCTTCAGAACCGTTTTAATCTCAATTTTATTGGTATTACCCTAAGAAAAACTGCGGAAAATTTGTGTTGGAATTGGAAAGCGTCCCGATTCCCCCAGCTACTGTAGTTTTAATAAAAAGTTATTATTAATAATAAGACTGACTATGGTACAGTAGATAGCGGCTCCAACAGATTTGTTTGTATATATATTTATAAACAATATATTTAAACATATATAAGTATGTTTAACATATCTATTCTAGTAACAGTTTAGTACCCACAGCACAGGCATCCTAAATCAGGGCCGAATGATTGTGCGTGATTGCTTCACAGATATTTAGAGAAACAAAAAAAAAGTTATTCGTTACCTCTAATCCCACAATGATGAGTATAGTTTGTGCGGGCGTGGCGTCCGGCAGCAGTCTGTGCACGGGCCCCGACAGTCCTATCAGCGCGCAGTTCACCAGTACCGCCACCGCCACTATGGCTTCCATGGCGTTCTAAAACAATATATATACAGACTTTAGCGTATTTCTGCTTTTGGTCATCATTATTTTGTATGTCAGAGTAAGTTCAGACAAAGATAAGTTAAGCGATGCACCGGTGTTCGAATCCCGCAGGCGGGTACCAATTTTTCTAATGAAATACGTACTCAACAAATGTTCACGATTGACTTCCACGGTGAAGGAATAACATCGTGTAATAAAAGTGAAACCCGCAAAATTATAATTTGCGTAATTACTGGTGGTAGGACCTGTTGTGAGTTCGCGCGGGTAGGTACCACCTGCCTATTTTTCTGCCGTGAAGCAGTAATGCGTTTCGGTTTGAAGGGTGGGGCAGCCGTTGTAACTATACTGAGACCTTACAACTTATATCTCAAGGTGGGTGGCGCATTTACGTTGTAGATGTCTATGGACTCCAGTAACCACTTAACATCAGGTGGACTGTGAGTTCGTCCAACCATCTAAGCAATAAAAAAAAAAAGATATACGCTATTTATTTATTTATTTATTAATAAATTTGTAGATAATATTATTAGATTATTTTATTACTAGTGGTCCTTCGGTAATCCAAATTCGACTATAATTAATTGAAATTATAAGTTTGTACACTATTATGTTTCAATTGTCAAAGAGTATTTATTATAGGCCAATAATCACAAATTTCGCCAAGAATACACTTTGGACAAATAGTATTAAAGACAAATAATTTACTCTCAATTTGACCACAGACTACACATAAGCAATAAGAAAAGATAGACAATAAACACATAGTACGCATGCGTGTGTGTGTGTGTGTGGGTGTGTCAAATACATGGTAGTGTGTGTTATGTTTTTATTTATTGATTTCATGTATTTTTTATATATAATTTAAAAAAATATTAGCATTCTGCACTACTTCTTTTTATTCTTTATAAGTGTGGGAAATTTCATACTCCTCCGTCTAATATAAGTTCTAAGATTTCAGTATAGTCATAACGGCTGCTCCGCCCTTCGAACCGAAACGCATTACTGCTTCTCGGCAGAAATAGGTAGGGGTAGCGCTGACCCGCTGCCTACCGTTAAGTACTCTCTGATATAATTTCAAGTTCTAGATAGCAGAGTCCAGTCTTTAAATCGCAGAGTGCAGGTACTTACGAAATAATATACTAACACACTTTTACAAATTAGAATTAATTACGTGGATGCTTTAGAATATATTTTTTTTAATCGGAATCACAGTTTTATTTTGTTTTACTTCACGAACCAACTTGTTTTTTTTTTCACTTTTTTTTATGACACCTATTATCACTGCTGTCTATGTATATCGACGCTTGAAAGGCAAACTTGACTAAACGACAATAACTGCTTTATATATAAATGATAAACAATAACCATATTCGGTGCGCAAAAAATATATATTTCTAGGGTCTATTAAAATCATTTCAATCCTACAGCTAGATTCGTTAAAATAGATTTTTTTTCAGGTATTAAGCTTTAAATTAGTCTACTGTAAAGTTCACGCATTGTCGCTTAGTCACGTTTGCCTTTCAAGTGTCTTTTCTTTTCTTTTTGATAAGGAGTTTCTATGTCTATCAACTCCAATACACTCCACAGGTCTCGTTGGAAGGTGGACGTGTCATAGCGCTATTGGGAGACTGGGGATGGTGCAAGACGGCTCGGGTCTGACCTGCCAGCTGCCGATGCTGTTGACCCTCTCGCCGAAGGGTCTCTGCGCGACGTGGCACAGCTTGAAGGCGTCGGCGCGCACCTCGGCCGCGTTGTTGAGCAGCGCGCACGCCGCCGCCAACGGGAAGGCGGACGAGAACAGCACCACGTGGCCCAGCTGCGTCAACATCTCTAGGTACTCGGCGAACGTTCCGTCGTACTGGGTATACAAAAAAAAAGAAGAAAAAAAAAGTTTATATACATATTTTTCAGCTGGACGTATTACGGGTGGTAGGACTTATTGTGAGCCCGCACGGGTAAGTACCACCACCCTACTTACTTACCCACGGGTAAGTACCACCTATTTCTGCCGTGAAGCAGTAATGCGTTTCGGTTTTAAGGGTGGGGCAGCCGTTGTAACTATACTTGAGACGTTAGAACTTATATCTCAAGGTGGGTGGCACATTTACGTCATAGATGTCTATGGGCTCCAGTAACTACTTAACACCAGGTGGGCTCTGAGCTCGTCCACCCATCTAATCAATAAAAAAAAAAAAATGTTTTGTACAAAAATATTCGAAGCCTCGGAAAAAAATTGATAAAATTGAAAACTAGTTAAAAATAGTTTTATTATTATAAATTTTTCGTGTCTTGAAGTGAAGCGAACGGAAACATATTAGTATTAACAAACGAATCCGGTTAATACGGATCATCAGCGATGCGACAAATATTCTCAATTATATGCCTGTAATTCAAATTGTTTATTTCAACAATATTGTTTAATGGGTTCTTAAGATTTTCACTTTTAATGAGATCTCAGTATTTTGCAAGCCATGGTCACTACAGCAATAGACTATCCATATAGTACTAGCGGACTATCCATGTAGTGCTAGCAAATTATCTATTAAAATATGAGCACAAGAGTGCGTCCCTCAAGGTTCGTTACATTTTTTAAATTAAAGTCGAAATCACCTTAAACAACTGCGATTCCAATTCTGCTTGATGTATGACCTTCTGCCCGACGAGGGGCTCTGAGTCCCTCCTTTCATCGCTCTCTGCACTGCCGTTGGGCACGGCGCCGTCCTGTGCATCGCCTACAGATTCATTCTTCTTGTCAAACAATTCGTTTAATTGTGTGCACGTGGGCGCTGAAATGTGTGCGTTACAATTATTGACAGTACATTGCGCGCTCTATTCTAACTCAACCATGCCATTGTACATAAAAAAAAACTCAATGCACACGAATATTTGCACTACCTTCTGAGGTCATTTTTTGAAGTAAAACTTCTAATGCGACTTCCAACAAGGTTACGTTAAACTTTTAACGCAACTATACTAGAAAGAGACAGAGCGAGAGTGAATGCGCGGCACTCGAACGCATGCGTGTAGTATACCTGTTACAGGCCAGCGCGAGAGTTAGTACTGAGTAGCTCCAATATTTTAATGAAGTATTTAAAAAAATATATATATGTATATTTCTATCTATAATTTAAAATATACATAATATAAATGTTGAAGATGTCGCATCTCTTATACACAGCTTTCGCTATTACAAGAGCAATTTGATTTAAGGTTGAAAAATGAAGAAAATCATAATACTACACGTCGAAAAAGAAGTTTCCCTTCATTCACGTGCACTAAGTTGCGCGCGAATTTTTTTTTTGTAAACAACCAATTTAATGCGATAAACGAATTTTTGAAGCGAGAAATTATTCAAGACTTGAACTCTCGCTGAGCAAAATTTTATTAGATTATTTACGTAATGTTTTTAATGAGCTTTTGCAGTTAGTATCAAAGACACGTCATTACGGATCCTCCCGATCCGTTAACGGTGCTTTTAGGTACCACAAGCACCGGTCACCGTCCTCGTCGAACCCGTCGCTTGCGACGAAGGGCTCGACGAGTAAGTTAACCCACAGACACAGCCCCCATTGAGTTTCTCGCCGAATTTCTCACTGGGTCGCGTTTCCGATCCGGTGGTAGATTCTGCGAAGCACGGCTCTTGTAGGGCCAGTGTTAGAAACACTCCCGGTTTGAGCCCCGTGAGCTCACCTACTAGTTCGGTGCATCTGGAATAACCCCTCGAGGTTACTGTAATATGTCGGAAGTACTTTAATGCGCGAATCGACGCCGCAATGTACATCGAAAATGCCAGAGACACGACCTTGTCGCGACCGGTCAGAGTCTATAACGTTGCCGATACCAACCCAAACTCACCTTTACTAGGACTGATCGCACCGAACACGTCGACGCATATTTTGGCGAGTCGAAGATTCTCAATCAGGTAAGGCAAAGCAGATTCTTTCAGATTACCGATTACCTGTCTAGTTATTAGCAACACTGCTAATTGCTGAAAACGTGAAAATTGTTTTATAAACAGTATTCGGTGGAATATGCAAACGAAAAAAATGACGATGTAAATATTATTGGTGGTAGGACCTCTTTTGAGTCCGCGCGGGTAGGTACCACCGCCCTGCCTATTTCTGCCGTGAAGCAGTAATGCGTTTCGGTTTGAAGGGTGGGGCAGCCGTTGTAACTATAGTTGAGACCGTGGCGCATTTACGCCGTAAATTTATATGGGCTCCAGTAACCACTTAACACCAGGTGGGCTGTGAGCTCGTCCACCCGCCTAAGCAATAAAATATGGGAATGTTTACATAGAGACATCGTTGTAAAGAATTTAGATACAAAGCACTCTTGCTAAGTAGTTGCCGTAGCTCATAAAACATGAAAAGATGTTTTTTTTTATTGCTTAAACGAATCAATAAACTCACGGCTCGTCCGGTGTTAAATCGTCACCGGAGCCCACAGACCTCAGCAATGTAGACACAACCACCCACCTAGAGACATGAGTTCTAAGTCTCAGATTTTACAATACAACGGCTGCCTGGCCCTTCAAGCCGCATTACTGCTTCACAGGAAAAAAGGGTGACGGTGGTTTTGTGATCCCACACGGGTAGGTACTATCAGTGACTTCTTAGTGCACTTATAAATTGCTTTCTGTAGACAACAGCATTGCTAACTTGCTTCGATAATCCTAAATGCTGAGGGTCGTGGCCTCATCTAATAACTTTCTCCTATCTCTATTATACACTATGACTACTAGTCATACGCTAATATCAATACAGTAAATAATAATTATCGAATAAAAAAGCAAATTTAGAGTATTTATGACAACATTGACCTTTCACTTTGCTTTATGCTTAGGAGAATTTAAGCTAACTGCTGAAATGAAATGTAATGATGTATTTGAAACTATTTTTTACATACCTCCTTCAATTTATCCATATCCTGTAGATAAAACGCAATGTAGAACAAACTCATGAACGAGTTCACGAATTGAAACTGAAATTTTATTATCGTCTATTAATTATTACGCCTGTAACAATGTTACGTCTTTATGATCACTACACGGAAAGCATCTACAAATGTTGATTTTAATGTGTAGATTCGAAATATCACGAAAATATGGGACTTTATTTTAGAGCGCCACTGGCTCTCAAATTGTTAAACATCCCTCCTTATCTATTATTTAGTTTTTTTTATTTTATTTACTATATATTTTACTCTAAGTCTACTTATACAAAATGTAAAATATTTAAGCAATATTAATTAAAATACAAGCATTGTCATTGTTAATAAGTATTTTTCATATTTTAGTTATTTAATTGTGTATTCCTTGTGATTTATTGATGTTAAATAGTTTAGTAACAGCTTTTAAATAAAACTTTTTGTGGCAACAATTACATTACTACAGACATATACATTAGTTTAAATTAGTTTGTGATCGTACAAGCTTTTTGACATGCAGAGTAACATGCAAGCGAAGAAAACTAGCGAGCAGAAAGCACATGAAAGACTCGTTGTTTCCCAAACTATGTGCACTTCCCCTATTTTTCGGTTAAATGAACCATAATTACAACATTTCCAGGACCATTTAAGAGGTTGATAATGAGGGTAATTTACACAAAAAAAAACTATGTGCTATATGCTATATTTATAAGACGGATATAGTAAATGGAAATCTATCCAGGGGGAGATGGAGTGATCAAGTGTCCGAGCACTTGGACACGAAACAGACTTCACTGACCGACATGAGTGGCTACAGATCACAGAAAAGGTTTCAGACGGGCGCATCGCAAATCAATGAGCAATAGATTGGAAGGGGAGTAGAAGTATAATTATATATTTAGTTAGTAAATGGGGCAAATTTTATAAGGCCTGCTATTGAAAATAGACTGGTATGCGTTTAAATATCTAAATATCATCATCATCAGCCCACAGCCGTCCATTGCTAAATATAGGCTTCTCCCAATCCACACCACTGAGCCCGGTCTTCGGCTCTCCTCATCCACCATTCGAAGGTATCTCAATACTCTATAATTATATATCTTATAAAAAACCCAGATAAGGAGCGAACAAACTTGGTCGTCACATAATGTTTGTTCAATGTGGGAATCGAAAAAACCACCCCGGGCTCAACAGTTAAGAAGCGCTAACCACTGCGCGACCAGTAAATATAAAAACGCATGTAGATATCATTGGCTGGGATGAAGAGATAGAAATGAAATAGAAAAGCAATTTGTATAAATTACAACCAAATTATAGGTATGTAATATGCAAAAATACAGTTTTTAAAGCAATGTCTTTAAGATCGATGTCTCGTGCGGGTAGTTTTGTTTTTGATTCGACATGCCCGTCAATGTTGCATTTATGGCGAACTAATATCTGTTATCCGAAACGACTGATCGAGTCTGAGCGGTGAACGTTAATGCCTGCATTCAATTCGTATAGCTCATGTGAAATACAAACCAATGCAATTTTCACAATCAGATGGTTCTCATATTTCGTATCGAGGCGATAGTTTTCTGTTATGGAAAAGAAAAAAAAAGAAAATCCGTGTTTATTTTTACCCGTTCGCATTTAATTACGCAGTCCAGTCCCGTTTGGTGAGCAGAAAAGAGAAACGACACGCGCTATAGTATCATACTACATTAGTGTACTCTATAAGTCTATTTACTTTTTCAACTATTTAATTGAATAATTTAAAAAAAGAACTATTTTATAACGTAATTATTTTTATTGTCGACCGACACTTACTTATAAAGATGCTTGGTGGATCATTTATATTTATTTTATTTTTGATACGAAAACACAACACCAAAAAAATAATTAATTTATTGTTCATTGAATACTATTTATCTATGTGCATTTCTAGCATGTAATTATTTTTAATGTTTAAATAAATTAATAAAATAATTTTGTAGGACTCGATTTTAATTTCAACAAACCAAATCACGAAGCGGTGTTGCGCTTTTGAACAAACCATGCACTTTTTCTAATAACTATGAGTTTTCAATGTATATATCAATACTTTATTTCTATGTATTTATTGTGTCAAAATAGTTTTTGGGACTAAGAATGTGTTTATAAAAATCACCTATCGATGAATCACACACATAAAATACACTCAAACAGCAAGTGATCTAATTAGACAAAACAGTTGAACAAAAACAGAGGAGTGGTTCAATATACTAATTCACTCATGTATCAAAATAACATAATAAAAAAAAATTAATGCACTTTTGTAATACAGTCTTACTTTTACTGTGCTAATGTAGAATCAACTAGAGAACAACAAAGTAGTTATTTATGGACCCCCTATAGGAGATTTTATTTATTAAATAACTTATTTGAGAACCACTGTCCTAAATAAATACCTTTGTCTCAACAAACAATATACCTTTGTCATTTAGCCATCTGGCTATCCTCGCGTAGACTTCTTCTTCCACGGCGATGATTATAGCCAGCAGTGCACGGGGTATCCACGTGAAATATACTATATTATTTTCCCACCAATCCTATAATTCAAAGCGATTAATTATTGATTTATTACACTTCATGTAATGTTTACATTGGCGGACTTGATGCCACAGGCATCCTCCACCAGTCAACCAAAGGTAGTGCAGAATAAATAATGGTAGGTGCATGGAATTTATATTGAGAGTTATTAATAAATGGCAATAAATTCTGTTACCAGCTTTGTGAAATATTTAACTTAATACATATTTTATGTAACGTTAGTGTATCAATACTAGAGGAAGAGGTAGACCTAAGAAAATGGATGGTTTGCTTGAAAGACGATATATGGTCTTCTCGCATTAAGACTGTATAATCTCAAAATTTTTTGAGTGTTTTAAAGGTGTAACATGTGATATTTTTAATATTAATCATCTCTGCAAAAATGCTTTTTTACCAGTTACATTATCTGTCTTTTAAATTAAGATAACATTATGTATTAATTAGGTTAATAATAGTCAAAACATAGGTAAATAAAAAAAAAGAACTAAAAGTAAACTACGCTCTTTTGACAGTATCTATGATAAAAATACTGGTGATACCAAATGATTCCGCATATTAACTCAATTTCGAATATTTTCGGAAATTGTATAATTTTAATGCGAAAAGCGTATGTCAGAGGGGAGTGAGCGAAAAAATGGTATATGATAGAAGAGTATGGAAGGAGACAATAAGTTGCGCCGACCCCAGGTGACTGGGAGAAGGGCAGGATAATGATGATGGTGTATCAATATTCGTATCTGTTTAAGGTATTTTCATACCTGCGCACGTAAAAGTGCAAAGGTTGCACCGGCGGCCACACACAGACACAGCAGCGTGGCGGGCATCGATATACAGTGTCGCCACACCCGACGTCGCCACGAGGCGTACTGGGGCTCCGGGCGGCCAGTCACCGGACTTATGCTCATTTCACCCTGGGACGATTTACTATCATTACACAAATCTATTTAAATATGCAATTTCGAAAAGGGCACATCTCTGAAAATGTAAAATGTTCAGGAAATGAAAAAAAACTGATTATTTTCTAAAGCAGTGTCAAATTTAAAATATTAACTTTTGAGATATATTCTAGTGTTAATTATCAATTGAAAATTACTGGAATTATTATAAAATAGGTGTGTAGGTAATCCTCAAAACTACATGTATATGAAAAAACGTATTTGACAAAATAAGCGACATGAGCCCTTTTCGAAATTGCATATGCATTTATATGAGCCGTCCCGCATTAGTCCCAGTTACATAATAATATTGTTATGCGCGAACAGAAACAGTGTGCATGACTCTATCAACATGTCGCAAAAGTAAGCGTATATTAAAGTGTTACTATTTTAAGTTTAATTGTTCTATTAATATATGTTTCTTAGTCATGTTTGAGTGTAATACTATTTTTTGTTCGAGCAGTTTTTCTTCTGTTTAGGTTCTGCTAGAAAGGATATCTTTTTTAAATTTACTGTATACTAACTGAACAACTAAATGTTTTTATATGGCGATAAATTAAATGATCCTCATTTTGTGCATTAACCTTCCTTTTTTGTAATTTCAGAATATACTGGCTTTATTATAAAACATTGTATTAATTATTCATGAAAATAAAAGTAAATAAATTTGTTTAGCCACCGAATGACTAATGGGAGCTTATCGACGTTAGCCGTTCGCACATGTGGGGCTTTCAGCAAAATTATCGTATCCCTGTTAAATTAAAATTTATTAGGGTTGTCTCGTCACCTGGAATAGGGGTCGGGGCTCGAGAAGCAAGTCGTCGCGCTGGTCCAGGGTTCCCCATCTATAAGCCAACACGTTGGAGTACCTAGCAAGTGAACGAAGTACATCATTAATCAATACGTCTGTTTTTAAATGTGATTAATATAGTAAAGTACTTTTACTGTTTCAAACATTCAAAAAATGTAAATAGGATCTACTAAAATGCACCAAAAGTACGACTCAGCAAATAATTTCAATGGTGGTAGAACCTCTTGTGAGTCCGCGCAGGTAGGTACCACCACCCTTCCTATTTCTGCCGTAAAGGGTGGAGCAGCCGTTTTAACTATACTGAGATTTTAGAACTTATATCTCAAGGTGGGTGGCGCATTTACGTTGTACATTTCTATGGGCTCCAGTAACCACTTAACACCAGGTGGGCTGTGAGCTCGACCACCCATATAAGCAATAAAAAAAAAATTAATTAAATATTATATGAGAGTTTATAAATTAGTTATAGTA
Organism: Bombyx mandarina; assembly: GCF_003987935.1. The sequence continues at coordinate 115,600 of NW_021011679.1, read as the reverse complement.
CAGGATCCCTGGTACACTTTTCATCATTTATTACTAACGAGCTGATTTTTCGTGAGTAGCTTCCTTTTGACTAGACGCCCAACTTTTTTCCTTACAGTAACGTTGGTAAATGGTAGCTTACTAGCAAGGATAAAATATGTTGATTTCACAAATTTTAAAAATTTATTACTAACCGAATTTTTCTTTGTTAATTATCGAGATAATTATGTAAATAACGTGAAAAAATATTTGTTCTACAAAATATAAGGTTTCGTTAGGGAGTCCCCCCTCTCCAAATAAGGTCATGAAAAATAATTACTAACCAGCTGATTTTTTTATATTGGTTAGCTAACATTTGCATACTTTACCACCCACATTGTCCTACAAATTGCGTGGTATGTCATCTTGGTCCTACGCTTAAAAGTTGCCAGTACCACAGGACTTGTCTGTAGGACAAAGGTATCACGTGATAGGAGGAAAAATTAGGTTTTCACACAGCCAAGCCAAGCCAACTCACCTTTTCCAAGTCTCCAAATAAATGCACGCCCACAATACATTAAACAATGAGAACAGCATGTACGCTATGTCCTTCCACTGATCGTTCGCAGTGCCCAGCCATATCTACAAGAATTAAAATCAAATTTATAGCCGCTGTACACAAAGCTTTTACACTTTTCCAAATCGTGAAGCAGCAATGCGTTTCGGTTTGAAGGGTGGGGTAGCCGTTGTAACTATACTTGAGACCTTAGAACTTATATCTCAAGATGGGTAGCGCATTTACGTTGTAGATGTCTATGGGCTCCAGTAACCACTTAACACTAGGTGAGCTGTGAGCTCGTCCACCCATCGAGGCAATAAATAAATAAATCAAAATTCCGTACACTTACCCAGAATATAAAACCGACGACGGCCGGCACGGTCAGCGAGCGCGTGTAATGGCCGAGCCAAGCGAAATACATCGCGATTTTGACGCCGAAATATTCACTTATTTCATCTACAAATCGATTTTATCATAAGCATCAATGCCATGAAGTCAACACTTTGACAAACAAACACCGAGCAGTAAAATATTTTTTTACAATTTTACCTCTGTTAAATATTTGTAATCTTTTTTTTTTAGTGGTTTTATGACCTGATATCTAAGACTTTTAAGTCAAGACTTATTTTAATTTACAATATTAATGAATTTTTTTATAAATGAAAATTTATTTTAAAAAATGAAATGAAGTTAATTAATATGAAACATGGCATGAAATGAAATGAAATGATACATGATGAAATATCCTGTATCATTTCATTTCACACTAAATACACACATAATCACAGTAAATTGGTGGTCATTTACTGAGACTATGTTTTATTAATGTGTGTGTTTATTAGTGGACTTTTTGGAGGATCCCGAGAAGTTACGTTTAGCGGCGTTGTGTCATTTTCCCACATTTGTGCACTTTCACAGATACTAAACACTTAATAAACCACCGTTATTACATATTTAAACCTGAATAAACACCAAATTGACAAAATAAAATAAATCACACAACTTCACTCCTCGCGTTCCCGCCATAAAGTACATTAATTGTAATCTATTCATTATCAAAGAGTATATGAAAGATTTGTTCGTTTTCTTCGAATACTTGAATGAAATACCGAAAACAAATAGTAGTTTACATAATTTTCCAATCAATTATTAAAATATCTTACCTAAAGGCTGTGGGGAGAAGAAAGTCTTCACCCACTTCTTCCGCAGGCTCTCCAGAGAATTTCTTTCGTGCAACGGAAACATATTCGCTACGACGCCCCGACTCACACACGCAGGCACTGGGGGATGATAATTGCCCCACTTTAACTTCCTGTCTTTAATAGATACTAGCTGTACCCGCCCGCTTCGCTGGGCATTTAAATTTAACATTATTATTTCTCACCCCCACAAAGATTCTCATCATTAACGCCCCTGCAACTTGTATAGGGAGTCCAACACTCATATAAATATTAGCCTATCCATTAAGTACATGTATTTTCTACATGGATACCAAGTTTGAAGTCAATCGGATGCATTGCGGAACATCCGTAAAAACCAGTATAGTTTTATATATATTAGGATACCTGTGATCCTGTGTGCTTGGCTTAATGCGAGTTAACTTCTCGATCGTGTAAAAGTTAACTCAAATTTGTATGGAGTTGGAACAGGTCCCCTTCGTTTGTCGATAGGGGCGCTGTTGTATCTCGATACAAATTTCAGTTAACATTTACGCGATCGAGAAGTTCAAAAACTCGCACTAAGTACACTGGAGAGATTTAAAGGAGGGAACCCCCCCCCCCCAACCCTCCTCTCAGAGTTCTTTACGTAACTAATAAATACGACCCCTTGTTCGTTTGCGCCCTTTCTTAGTGCCACTATAAGAGATGGCTTATGCTGATAGTGTGATTATGAAAAGATTACTATATCCGAAGATTACAGTACTACAAACTGTCATTAGTTATAATCTAATATATTAAAGATATGCGGCAATCGAATAATTTCCGAAAGACCGGCACCAACTGGCCCTCCTAGTGGCACTCGATGGAGTACACAAGTGACACTTACTGATGGTAGGACCACTTGTGAGTCCGCGCGGATAGGTGAAGCAGTAATGCGTTTCGGTTTTAAGGGTGGGGCAGCCGTTGTAACTATACTTGAGACATTAGAACTTATATCTCAAGGTGGGTGGCGCATTTACGTCGTAGATGTCTATGGGCTCCAGTAACCACTTAACACCAGGTGGACTGTGAGCTCGTCCACCCATCTAAGCAATAAAAAAATAAAAACACTACTTAGAGAATTTATTCTTTTGACATGCTGTTCTCAACGATTGATCGTGGGTTCTCTACCATAATTATAAGAATTCATTTTTATTTTGAGCTATAATCTGTTTGTGTATGTTTATCCAACTGCCCAGCGACAGCGCCTACATATGATTTACAATAACTACTAATGGTGAAGGATGATTAAAAAAAGCAGAATGTCTTTTGTTGAAGCTTTACATACCAATACTTTGTCCAGGCCTTAGGGTTAACGCCGGTTCTAAAGCATGCTCATCGCCTGCTTCCGCACGAGCTGACTCCAGCACGTGCTTCACGAGGACTCCACGCTCCTGCGTATTGAGGAGTTCTGATGCTGACGAGCCCTTAAGAGTCAATATTTCGATAAGGCTAATCTTATTTACTGTAGCGCAGTTTTATATGAAGTCTCTCGAAATTTATCACCAAGTATTGGACGAAAAATACTATAAAACGAATATTTGGTCCTTTGAACCTCTCTTATCTAAAAAGTTGAACAGTTAAAGTTTAGGACTTGTAAGTACCATTACCTTCTGTTGTATAATAGGACCACAGAATTAATACTTTTCATATTTGATATTGTTAATGAATTAGAATTCAACATTATGGTGGATGTTTTAGTCAATAGATTTTTTTTATTGCCCTTGTAGGCAGACGAGCTTACGACACACCTGATGGTGAGTGGTTACCGTCGCCCATGGAATTCAGTAATCCCAGGGGCAGAGCCAAGCCGCTGCCTACCGCTTAATACTCTCTTTAGTCGTCTTGGGTTGAATTATAATGTCTTTCCAAACACAAATGGAGACAAAGAAAGTTTTTATTTAAGACGAACACAATATATAGAAAGAAGGAGAAAGTACACAAGAAATAGATAGTCCAAGCAACACAAGCGGTACACGAAACAAAAAGCAAAAATTATAAAAGGCGTAGAACAGAAAAGATAATACGGGATGCGCGCTCGCAAGTCAAATTTCGACTGGTGGCGGTGGATCGGTAAAAATGCGACCGATGTACTAGCGAAATATATCGCCGCCGCTATACTGCAGTTATCGCCTGACTTTGCTTGTGAATTTTATTTTGTTAAGTGTAAATAATGTTTTGTATGATTGTGTGATAAATGAATGTGTTGATATAACATAAAGTATGTATGTGTTGTTGTGTAGTGTAATTATAATAAAATATTATAAAATAAATAAATACATGTGAGTCACCCACACTCTCCACAAGCCTCTTTCAAAGGACATGTGAATTTTTGACAAATCAAAAAAAAATGGACAGTAATAGACACTCGAACAAAAAACAGATGGTGTAAGCAATACAATTTTAATTACCTTTTGAAAACAATGCATGTCGCGTACAGTGAATTCCTTGTATCCCCCACCAAATTCTGGTTTCAATTGTTTTGGAAGGTGCACTTCTTCAGCCGTCTGCAACAATCTGAAAGGTACAAAACTGTATAGTGCTGTATGGTATCCTAAATCTCTGAATAGCTAATTCAGCTGGAGGTTCGCAAGTGACATTTGAAGTTTTTTTCTATTCAGTGTTAAATCGAAATTGACTTTTTTTAATTGCCTTTGTAGGCAGACGAGCATACGGTCCACCTGATGGTGAGTGGTTACCGTCGCCCATGGACTTCAGCAATGCCAGGGGCAAAGCTAAGCCGCTGCCTACCGCTTAATACTCTCCACAATCCTCGTTTGAAGAAGGACATGTCATAACGTTCGGGAAACACCGTGCAGGGGAGCTCATTCCATAGCCGGATGGTACGTGACAAAAAAGATGTTTGGAAACGCACTGTCGATGAACGCAGCGTTCCAGATAATATGGATGAACTCTGCTCGGATGGCGGGAGGTGCGATGATAAGAAGGAGATGAGGGGATTAAATGGGATCAAATGATTTTGAGTTTAATTTTATCTACTTTAAAATGTTAGTAACGAAGAAAAAACTTCATGCATGTTTACAATGTTACAATTTAAAGCCTGTCAGATTAATGGATATTTATGATGACAATAAATAATTAGAGAGAAACACAATGCTACCTCAGTGTGCTTTGTGCTGCAATTAGTGACAGCTCTATACGATACTATAGCATTTCGTTCACAACCCAGTATAACAATGATTTAATGGATTTTTTTTTAATAAATAAAAACTTCCATTCCATTTTATTTCACGATGAAATATCTGTGTTCAGGTTAGATACTGTCTGTGGTACTACATAGTGCCACGAGCCAATACCTACCGTGAACACGCGATATATGTCAAAAGATTTTTTAAATGATCTTGTGTTGTACACTGTTTTGAAATAAAGCTATTAGTTATCATCATACTATTGTCCAATTATAACGAAATTCTTAATTGTTAAATATTAATTTATTCAAGCTCCCGCCAAGCTACAGTTGCTATAACCTCCCTCAATCTATATTTACCCTGAATTTACGTTCAGGGTAAATATGGACCGTGATAGGTTTCGATATCACCAGCACCAGCATCTTCCAGCACCAGTATCTTCACAATCAATCATAATCCCACGATGTAGCGACTGCCCTCAGGTTAGGTACTGACTGTGGTATGACTGCTATACCACAAGCCAGTACCTAGCGTGACCGCAGCCATTGTATCCAATTAAGGCCGATGAAGAGTTTCTTAAGTAAAGAATTGTCAAACACTTTTTTATTACAACTAGAATTGATAACTTCTTTGTCAAGTGAACTGTAGAGTTAACCATAAACACAATTAGAAAAAAAAAAAATCCCTGCTGATTTGATTTTGTTACACTACGATTATAAATTATCATTCATCGTCGATGTCATTCGTCAAGGTTTATAAAGTACCTATTTATTCAGAACAAAATTGTGCCTGTCTCAAAATTTGTAGTCTTACGGTCAATAATAGTACATGGGATTTTATTCATTAGTACACAAAATCTTCTTGAAACATCCTTCTGAATTATTTAATCCTAGGGAAGTTCTTCAGGATCGTACAGTTGCTATATCTACCTCAATCTATATTTACCCTGAATTTACGTTCAGGGTAAATATGGACTGTGATAGATTCCGATATCATCAACATCAAGATGATTACAGTTCAGGCGGACGATGGGTTTCTGGAGTGAGGAATCCTTTTTTCATATCTTCACAACGCACCGATGTAGCGACTGCCTTCAGGTTAGGTACTGACTGTGGTATGACTGCTATACCACAAGCCAGTACCTAGCGTGACCACAGCCATTGTATCCATGATGACTTTCTTGAGTGAAGAGTTTTCATATTGCACAATAAACACCACAATTAAAAACTACAAATGCAACGGCATAGTTGCAACTGGGTCCTTATGCAGTACGGTCACCGACTCCTCTTGCAATTTACTTCTCAGTTGTTGAATTTTAGGTAAGTTCTTCATGATTCCACTATGTTACAGATGTCGTACCTACCTCAATCAATATTTACCCTGAATTTACGTTCAGGGTAAATATCGACTGGAGTAGGTTTTTACCACCACCAGAGCCACCGCGAGAACAGCTTGGACATGCGATACTTTGCTTGAGTGAAGAGTCCTTTTTTAATTTCTTCACAATATTGTGATGTAGCGACTGCCTTCAGGTTAGGTACTGACTGTGGTATGACTGCTATACCACAAGCCAGTACCTAGCGTGACCACAGCCATTGTATTCTATTTGGACTTATGATGAGTTTCTCGAGTGGAGAGTATCTAAATAAAAAAAATTTACACCATACGGTACATACAAACGGATAACATGTTACCTCGAGAGCTCACAAACACAACAATCATAAAATTACAAAATATGATTGTATAAATTTAGCCAACTTTATTTTATTACACGATGATATTCTTTAATCATGGATATCATTTTCGTCACTATGTATAAAATACGTAATTATTTAGAATAAAAAAGATGCCAGCCTTATGATTCAGGCTCCAGCATAGTCGCATAAATCAATAGGACGTCTTATACATTAGCGCTCTAAAGCTGCTGACGATGTCAGTTGTTAAAACATAAATTAATTTCTTGATGATTCCATCATGATACAGTTGACACACCTACCTCAATCAATATTTACCCTGAATTTACGTTCAGGGTAAATATCGACTGGAATAGGTATTTAATACCATCAGCACCAAATTGGCCTCTGTGACGATTCTTCATTAATCAATCTCACGATGTAGCGAATGCGGTCAAGTTAAGTACTGGTTGTAGTACGAATGGTGTACCACCAGCCAGTACCTAGCGCGACCGCAGACATATATCCAATTTGAAGAGGCGGTGAGTTTCCTGAGCGAGGAATCTTGACTATTTCACGATGTCGCGACAGAGATGAGACAACTTATTTTCTATGGTATTACTACTGGAACACTAGTCAGTACATAGTATGTCAGTAAAATACACTTTTCTTCTGGTAATAGATTCCTTAACACGTTGACTGCCGTGTAGGTCACGGGTGCCTTACGCGGCGCACTGAAGTACTTATGTCGATTTCTGTTACTAAGCGCCTGGATAGCCTAACTTTGCCTTCTTTTGTTTGTTAATGTATGTTTTAGTCTTTTAGGTCTCTTAGAAATAGATTCACATAGTATCTTTGTATTCGTCTATCCCAAAGTCTACTAGATATTCCGGCGCCTTAGTAAGAAGATCGAAGAGATAAATCTACCTACATAATTACTTCAGTGCGACGCGTAGGGCACCGATGACTTACATGGCAATTAACGCGTTAAGATAAAAATACCTTTTATTTCAACAGAACAAAAACAGTTATGATTCTTACTATTCTCTCATAGTACGCATTATAATCAAAATTTAAGAAATCAAATCAATCTTGCCGGTTTATTTTAATTTTAAAGCGTTTTTATTTAATTGTCAAAAACGTTTATCAACATGCGTTTAAGTATTTATTGCCTGAAAAAATTCACACCAATTGATAAACTTGTTATTAATAAAATCTTAAGTGTGAGGCTTTTTGGGATTCACGATTTTATAGTTGCTATACCTACTTCAATCAATATTTACCCTGAATTTAAATATGGACTGTGATAGGTTACTATACCACCAGCACCGTCGTAAGAACAGCTTGGACAGACGATTCTTTTCTGGAGTGAGGAACCATTTTTTAATATCTTCCCTGTATTGAGATGTAGCGACTGCTTTCAGGTTAGGTACTGACTGTGGTATGACTGCTATACCACAAGCCAGTACCTAGCGTGACCACAGCCATTGTATCCAATTTGAGTTGATAACAAAATAAAATAAAATGATGAGTTTCTTGAGTGAAGAGTTTTCACATTGTACAATAAATGCTGTAATTATTATTAGAAACTACAATGCAACCGCATAGTCGCAACTGGGTCCTCATGCATTAACGGCCACTAACTCTTCATGAGATTTACTTCTTAATTATTTAATATTAGGGAGATTCTGCAGGATCGCACAGTTGCTATACCTACCTCAATCAATATTTACCCTGAATTTACGTTCAGGGTATATATCGACTGGAGTAAGTTTTTACCACCACCAGGTACCGTCGTGAGAACAGTTTGCACAGACGGATTTCTTGAACGAGCAATATTTTTCTTATATCTTCCCAATATTGAGATGTAGCGACTGCCTTCAGGTTAGGTACTGACTGTGGTATGACTGCTATACCACAAGCCAGTACCTAGCGTGACCACAGACATGTATCCAATTTGAGCTGATGATGAGTTTTTCAAGTGAAGAGTTTTCATATTGCAAAATAAACACCACAATTAAAAACTACAAATGCAACGGCATAGTTGCAACTGGGTCCTTATGCAGTACAGTCACCGACTCCTCTTGCAATTTACTTCTCAGTTGTTGAATTTTAGGAAAGTTCTTCAGGATTCCACTATGTTACAGATGTCGTACCTACCTCAATCAATATTTACCCTGAATTTACGTTCAGGGTAAATATCGACTGGAGTAGGTTTTTACCACCACCAGAGCCACCCCGAGAACAGCTTGGACACACGATGTTTTTCTTGAGTGAGGAATAATTTTATAATATCTTCCCTGTACTGAGATGTAGCGACTGTCTTCAGGTTAGGTACTGACTGTGGTATGACTGCTATACCACAAGCCAGTACCTAGCGTGACCACAGACATGTATCCAATTAAGGCTGATGTGTTTCTTCAGTAAAGAATTGTTAAAGATTTAGAACTGAAACTTCTTTAGGTGCGTTGAGAGTAAAATTTACCTCACGACAGATTCGTTACGGCTAACGAGAAAAGATACAAATTAGGAAGAGCGAGAGTGAGAAAATAGACAGAGCGAAAGTGAACCAATCGACCGTGGAGAGAGGGAAAGGACAAAGCGAGTTAGATCCTTTCGCTTATATATATATACAGCATGAAAAATTAAGAAAACCGCAATACTACACATCACAAAAGAAGTTTCACGTGCACCAAGTTGCATGCGCGCCATTTTTTTTATTACAATTTAGAATTGACAAGTTTTTGGTCAAGTGAACTCCAAAGTACACCATAAATACAATTAGAAAAAAAAAAATCGCTGCTGTTTTTAACTTGTTACACTGCGATTATCATTCAACGTCGATGTAATTCTTCAAGATGTATAAAGTACGTATTAATTTAGAGAAAAATTGTGCCTGTCTCAAAATTCGTAGCCATACGGACAATAATAATACACGGGATTTTATTCATTAGTACATAAACTCTTCTTGAGACATCCTTCTGAATTATTTAACCCTAGGGAAGTTCTTCAGGATCATACAGTTGCTATATCTACCTCAATCAATATTTACCCTGAATTTACGTTCAGGGTAAATATGGACTGTGAGTAGATTTCGATATCATCAACATCGAGGTGATTACAGTTCAAACGACGGGTTTTTGGAATGAGGAATCCTTTTTTAATATCTTCACAATACTGAGATGTAGCGACTGCCTTCACATTAGGCACTGACTGTGGTACGACTGCTATACCACAAGCCAGTACCTAGCGTGACGACAGCCATTGTATCCAATTTGAGCTGATGATTACTTTCTTGAGTGAAGAGTTTTCATATTGCACAGGGTCAATTCCCACTGAAAGAGCAGCGGCCGGCAGCGTCTTTTTGAGGCAAAATATTACAAACTATTTTGAATCTTATCTACGTGATTAAAAGTTCATAGTCATTTGAAGGCAAAGGAGGGGTAGCGTGGCGTCGCGAGGCTGCACGAGCCTTCTACCGACTAGTCAAAAGAGGCGCCGCGCGGCTGATCGCGGCGCAGCTAGCTGACGTGCGGCCGACCGCGGTGCAGCTGACAGACTCGCGGCTGCGCGCGAGCGACCATTTCATACCCGCCCGCCCTGCCGCTTGCGCATTTNGTCAGAAACCTGATCACGTTGATTTGCGAGACCGTAAGCGTTAAAGAATCCTATCGTTACGGATAGGGGCTTTATTCTACTTATATACGCCATTGATTACCGGCGGAGTGAGGGGAGGACGTACGTATTTAATGACGCGTATACGTCGGCGTATTCTTGCACAACGGCGATAAAGTGTTGTGCAGTGGAGGCAGCGCGAATATATGGTATTAGTACTGGAACACTAGTCAGTACATAGTATGTCAGTAAAATACCCTTTTCTTCTGGTAATAGATTCCTTAACACGTTGACTGCCGTGTAGGTCACGAGTGCCTTACGCGGCGCACTGAAGTACTTATGTCGATTTCTGTTACTAAGCGCCTGGATAGCCTAACTTTGCCTTCTTTTGTTTGTTAATGTATGTTTTAGTCTTTTAGGTCTCTTAGAAATAGATTCACATAGTATCTTTGTATTCGTCTATCCCAAAGTCTACTAGATATTCCGGCGCCTTAGTAAGAAGATCGAAGAGATAAATCTACCTACATAATTACTTCAGTGCGACGCGTAGGGCACCGATGACTTACATGGCAGTTAACGCTTTAAGATAAAAATACCTTTTATTTCAACAGAACAAAAACAGTTATGATTCTTACTATTCTCTCATAGTACGCATTATAATCAAAATTTAAGAAATCAAATCAATCTTGTCGGTTTATTTTAATTTTAAAGCGTTTTTATTTAATTGTCAAAATCGTATATCAACATGCGTTTAAGTATTTATTGCCTGAAAAAATTCACACCAATTGATAAACTGGTTATTAATAAAATCTTAAGAGTGAGGCTTTTTGGGATCCACGATTTTAAAGTTGCTATACGTACTTCAATCAATATTTACCCTGAATTTAAATATCGACTGTGATAGGTTACTATACCACCAGCACCGTCGTAAGAACAGCTTGGACAGACGATTCTTTTCTGGAGTGAGGAACCATTTTTTAATATCTTCCCTGTATTGAGATGTAGCGACTGCCTTCAGGTTAGGTACTGACTGTGGTATGACTGCTATACCACAAGCCAGTACCTAGCGTGACCACAGCCATCGTATCCAATTTGAGTTGATAACAAAATAAAATAAAAAATAAATAATAAAATAAAATGATGTGTTTCTTGAGTGAAGAGTTTTCACATTGTACAATAAATGCTGTAATTATTATTAGAAACTACAATGCAACCGCATAGTCGCAACTGGGTCCTCATGCATTAACGGCCACTAACTCTTCATGAGATTTACTTCTTAATTTTTTAATATTAGGGAGATTCTGCAGGATCGCACAGTTGCTATACCCACCTCAATCAATATTTACCCTGAATTTACTTTCAGGGTATATATCGACTGGAGTAAGTTTTTACCACCACCAGGTACCGTCGTGAGAACAGTTTGCACAGACGGATTTCTTGAACGAGCAATATTTTTCTTATATCTTCCCAATACTGAGATGTAGCGACTGTCTTCAGGTTAGGTACTGACTGTGGTATGACTGCTATACCACAAGCCAGTACCTAGCGTGACCACAGACATGTATCAAATTTGAGCTGATGATGAGTTTTTCAAGTGAAGAGTTTTCATATTGCACAATAAACACCACAATTAAAAACTACAAATGCAACGGCATAGTTGCAACTGGGTCCTTATGCAGTAAGGTCACAGACTCCTCTTGCAATTTACTTCTCAGTTGTTGAATTTAGGTAAGTTCTTCAGGATTCCACTATGTTACAGTTGTCGTACCTACCTCAATCGATATTTACCCTGAATTTACGTTCAGGGTAAATATCGACTGGAGTAGGTTTTTTCCACCACCAGCACCGCCGTGAGAACAGCTTGGACACAGATGTTTTTCTTGAGTGAGGAATAATTTTATAATATCTTCCCAATACTGAGATGTAGCGACTGTCTTCAGGTTAGGTACTGACTGTGGTATGACTGCTATACCACAAGCCAGTACCTAGCGTGACCACAGACATGTATCCAATTAAGGCTGATGTGTTTCTTCAGTAAAAAATTGTTAAAGATTTTGAACTGAAACTTCTTTAGGTGCGTTGAGAGTAAAATTTTACTCACGACAGATTCGTTACGGCTAACGAGAAAAGATACAAATTAGGAAGAGCGAGAGTGAGAAAATAGACAGAGCGAGAGTGAACCACTCTACCGTGGAGAGAGGGAAAGGACAAAGCGAATTAGGTCCTTTCGCTTATATACAGCATTCCCTATTACAAGTTAAATTTTATTTAAACATGAAAAATGAAGAAAACCGCAATACTACACATCACAAAAGAAGTTTCACGTGCACCAAGTTGCATGCGCGCCATTTTTTTTATTACAATTTAGAATTGACAAGTTCTTGGTCAAGTGAACTCCAAAGTACACCATAAATACAATTAGAAAAAAAAAAATCGCTGCTGTTTTTAACTTGTTACACTGCGATTATCATTCAACGTCGATGTAATTCTTCAAGATGTATAAAGTACGTATTAATTTAGAGAAATTTGTGCCTGTCTCAAAATTCGTAGCCATACGGACAATAATAATACACGGGATTTTATTCATTAGTACATAAACTCTTCTTGAGACATCCTTCTGAATTATTTGATCCTAGGGAAGTTCTTCAGGATCATACAGTTGCTATATCGACCTCAATCAATATTTACCCTGAATTTACGTTCAGGGTAAATATGGACTGTGAGTAGATTTCGATATCATCAACATCGAGGTGATTACAGTTCAGACGACGGGTTTTTGGAATGAGGAATCCTTTTTTAATATCTTCACAATACTGAGATGTAGCGACTGCCTTCACATTAGGCACTGACTGTGGTACGACTGCTATACCACAAGCCAGTACCTAGCGTGACCACAGCCATTGTATCCAATTTGAGCTCATGATTACTTTCTTGAGTGAAGAGTTTTCATATTGCACAATAAACACCACAACTAAAAATTACAAATGCAACAATCCAACGGCATAGTCGCAACTAGGTCCTCGTGCATTACGGCCACTAATTCTTCATGAGATTTCCTTCTTATTTGTTGAATCTTAGGTATGTTACTCATGATTCCACTATGTTACAGATGTCGTACCTACCTCAATCAATATTTACCCTGAATTTACGTTCAGGGTAAATATCGACTGGAGTAGGTTTTTACCACCACCAGTACCATCGTGAGAACAGCTTGCACAGACGATGGTTTTCTTGAGCGAGCAATATTCTTCTTATATCTTCCTTGAACTGAGATGTAGCGACTGCCTTCAGATTAGGTACTGACTGTGGTATGACTGCTTTACCACAAGCCAGTACCTAGCGTGACCACAGCCATTGTTTCCAATTTGGGCTTCTGCCGAGTTCCTCGACTGAAGAGTTTTCATATTACTGTATAAAGACTACAATTAGAAAGTATAAACGCAACGTCAAAGGCACATCAGTCGATAACAGTACACAGCAGTACGGTCACTGACTCTTCTTGAGATTTACTTCTCAGTTGTTGAACTTTAGGTAATTTCTTCATGATTCCACTATGTTACAGTTGACATACCTACCTTAATCAATATTTACCCTGAATTTACGTTCAGGGTAAATATGGACTAGAGTAGGTTTTTACCACCACCAGTACCATCGTGAGAACAGCTTGCAGACGATGAATTTCTTGAGCGAGCAATATTCTTCTTATATCTTCCTTGAACTGAGATGTAGCGACTGCCTTCAGATTAGGTACTGACTGTGGTATGACTGCTTTACCACAAGCCAGTACCTAGCGTGACCACAGCCATTGTTTCCAATTTGGGCTTATGCCGAGTTCCTCCAGTGAAGAGTTTTCATATTACAGTATAAACACTACAATTAGAAAGTACAAACGCAACGTCAAAGTCACCTCAGTCGATAACAGTACACAGCAGTACGGTCACCGACTCTTCTTGCGATTTACTTCTCAGTTGTTGAACTTTAGGTAATTTCTTCATGATTCCACTATGTTACAGTCGACATACGTACCTTAATCAATATTTACCCTGAATTTACGTTCAGGGTAAATATGGACTAGAGTAGGTTTTTACCACCACCAGCGCCGCCGTCAGAACATCTTAGACATGCGATACTTTTCTTGAGTGAAGAGTCCTTTTCTAATTTCTTCACAATATTGTGATGTAGCGACTACCTTCAAATTAGGTACTGATTGTGGTACGACTGCTATACCACAAGCCAGTACCTAGCGTGACCGCAGCCATTGTATCCAATTAAGGCTGATGAAGAGTTTCTTCAGTAAAGAATTGTTAAACTATTTTTTTATTACAACTTAGAATTGATAAGTTCTTTGTCAAGTGAACTGCAGAGTTAATCATAAACACAATTAGAAAAAAAATTAATCCCTGCTGATTTGATTTTGTTACACTACAATTATAAATTATCATTCGTCGTCGATGTCATTCGTAAAGATTTATAAAGTACCTATTTATACAAAATTGTGCCTGTCTCAAAATTTGTAGTCGTACGGTCAATAATAGTACACGGGATTTTATTCATTATCTTGAGACATCCTTCTGAATTATTTAATCCTACGGAAGTTCTTCAGGATCATACAGTTGTTATATCTACCTCAATCAATATTTACCCTGAATTTACGTTCAGGGTAAATATGGACTGTGATAGATTTCGATATCATCATCATCAAGGTGATTACAGTTCAGACGGACGATGGGTTCCCAGTGTGAGACTGCCTTCACATTAGGTACTGAGTGTGGTATGACTGCTATACCACAAGCCAGTACCTAGCGTGACCGCAGCCATTGTATCCAATTAAGGCCGATGAAGAGTTTCTTAAGTAAAGAATTGTCAAACACTTTTTTATTACAACTTAGAATTGATAAGTTCTTTGTCAAGTGAACTTAGAGTTAACCATAAACACAATTAGAAAAAGAAATAATATCTCTGCTGATTTTATTTTGTTCCACTACGAGTATAAATTATCATTCATCGTCGATGTCATTCGTCAAGGTTTATAAAGTACCTATTTATTTAGAACAAAATTGTGACTGTCTCAAAATTTGTAGTCGTACGGTCCATAAATAGTACACGGGATTTTATTCATTATCTTGAGACATCCTTCTGAATTATTTAATCCTACGGAAGTTCTTCAGGATCATACAGTTGCTATATCTACCTCGATCAATATTTACCCTGAATTTACGTTCAGGGTAAATATGGACTGTGATAGATTTCGATATCATCAACATCAAGGTGATTACAGTTCAGACGGACGATGGGTTTCTGGAGTGAGGAACCTTTATTAATATTTTCACAACGCAGTGATGTAGCGATTGCCTTCACATTAGGTACTGACTGTGGTATGACTGCTATACCACAAGCCAGTACCTAGCGTGACCACAGCCATTGTATCCAATTTGAGCTCATGATGACTTTCTTGAGTGAAGAATTTTCATATTGCACAATAAACACCACAATTAAAAATTACAATGCATATATAGGACCCGGTTGCAACTATGCTGCAGTCCTTATGCAGTACGGTCACCGACTCCTCTTGCGATTCACTTCTCAGTTGTTGAATTTTAGGTTAGTTCTTCAGGATTCTACTATGTTACAGATGTCGTACCTACCTCAATCAATATATACCCTGAATTTACGTTCAGGGTAAATATCGACTGGAGTAGGTTTTTTCCACCACCAGCATCGCCTTGAGAACAGCTTGGACACACGATGTTTTTCATGAGTTAGGAATAATTTTATAGTAACTTCTCTGTACTGACAGATGTAGCGACTGCCTTCAGGTTAGGTACTGACTGTGGTATGACTGCTATACCACTAGCCAGTACCTAGCGTGACCACAGACATGTATCCAATAACGTTCGATGGGCGAGATATCATTTAAGGCAGCAAACCCCAGACTACTCAGTTGCGTCACTTGTTCACACATTCATGCACATGCTAATACAATCAAGATACAGGAGTTCATAGTAAGTACCAAACGACTCATTAATACCACCAATTAACATAAAGATTCATGAGTTCAGTGAAATAGATTTAACCGTTTAAGCGTATTTCATCATGTTGACCTAGTTTATATGCCGACATTTAAGAAAATTCAACTACCCCAGTCCAAAACCCAACATAAATCGCGAAAGTAAGTTTTACAGTCAGAGACTATCAAAGCCGTACCCCATACCGACCAGTCTAACATAAAACTGTCATTGCGATTATTCAGGTAACAATATACCTCGTCCTAACACTCAGTATGACGCTATATATTAAATACATTAAGTAAAATACCAGAAATGACGAAGTTTATAAATCTTGCGGGCTCCTTTTTTATTACACCACATTCATTTATGGTAAATTTAATTTATGAGCACGTGTTGAGTATGTATGCATTGCCAAAAAGTTACCTCAGCGCCGGCTTAGTCTCATCAAACGATTCGAGGAAACCAGATCAGATTCTCAAACATTAGGCAGCGGAAGTTTCCATCGATAATCCTCTTATTGTTAAATTTTAAGGGAAAACGTTCGGGTCCCATCGCGTTACAGCTGCTATACCTACCTTAATCAATATTTACCCTGAATTTACGTTCAGGATAAATATCGACTGGGGTAGGTTTTTTTTATTGCTTAGATGGGTGGACGAGCTCACAGCCCACCTGGTGTTAACCGGTTACTGGAGCCCATAGACATCCACAGTTAAATGCGCGACCCACCTTGAGATATAAGTTCTAAGGTCTCAAGTGTAGTTACAACGGCTGCCCCATCCTTCAAACCGAAACGCATTACTGCTTCACGGTAGAAATAGGCAGGGTGGTGGTACCCACCCGCACGGACTCACAAGAGGTCCTACCACTAGTAAATTTATGTATTTTTAAGTTTATCCAAAAATCTTTAAGTGACAACACCGAACAGCGATATATCCAGATCGGGCTGGTAATGATATTTTAAACTGAGGAATCATGATATATCTTTACAATCCCACGATTTAGCGACTGCGTTCAGATTAACTACAGACTGTGGTACGACTGCAGTACCATCAGCCAGTATCTAGCCTGACCACGCCCATGTATCCATTTTGGTTCAGGATCATTACCTTATTGGTGGTGTGTTGTTTTATAAGCAATACGTCTGATTTCGAAACGATTTTCGTTTACAGAAGTGGGCTATTTACAACGCAGGAAAATCTTAAAGGTAACTTTAAGGAAATTAATTAAGTAAATTAGTCAGGATAGATATAGACCAATTCCCCTATAGTAGTTACTTATTTGTATAATGTTTATCGTAAGAACAAACATAGACTTACATTTTCGGAGATTCCATATATTTATATTTTATATACACAGTACGTAAAAAGATGTAATAAAAGTTTCTAATAATTTAGCGGTTAGTTATACCGACCACTCAATGTTCCATTTAGTTTGGGTTAGAATCCTGACCAAATTTAGTGTCATTGTTGCATACATTTTGTATTCTATGCCTGGGGTTACATACATATGTTATTCATCCAGAATATGAGTTATTACAACGATGTAATCATTAAAATAAAAGTACCTTGGGCATAAGAGTCGCGATCTAGTCATATCAGTAAATACAAGTATACCAGGCGCCTTACCCATCAGGCTGTAGATGTTTCTAAAGATCAAATTCCTTGGCTGATCGATCTTAAAGTTGTTTCCTCATTATATTACCGTCGCTATACCTAACGCAATCAATATTTACCCTGAATTTTACGTTCAGGGTAAATATCGACTGTGATAGATATGAAATACCAGCACAATCATTTCGATGCCTCCAATGAACACTACTCTAACTCAAAATTCGTAGGTTTACAGGAGGAGAGTTTAAACGAAAAAAGTTGGTAAAATCTTTATTATTGCAGATATAACTAACTAGTCAGGTCATAAGTATTGTCACACACTCCAGTCCAGATTTGAATCCGTTAGATTACAAGATATGGCAACACTTGGAGGAAAAGGCGTGCTCAAAGCCTCATCCCAATTTGGAGTCACTCAAGACATCCTTGATTAAGGCAGCCGCCGATATTGACATGGACCTCGTTCGTGCTGCGATAGACGACTGGCCGCGCAGATTGAAGGCCTGTATTCAAAATCACGGAGGTCATTTTGAATAAACTTTAGTGTCATAAGAATCTATGTTTTGTTAAGTTCATTTTGGTATATGAATGGTTACATAATGAATAAACTTGTTTCAATTATTTTACATTAAACATGTGACAGAATTTATGACCTGACTAGGTATTTATGGTTTTTTCTTGTGTAACTAGCTGATTCACTCTTGCTTCGAGCCCCATCAATAATGAATTTTTAATACTTTTAAAATAGTGAAGCGATTTGCGTGAAAATCGAAAATTTCAAAATTTTGAGTTACGAGTAGTGTTCATTGGAGGCATCGATTTGAAGGGTGACAAATTTTTCGCGTGAGGTCTCTTCAATTATAGTTTCTTGACAATCCCACGATGTAATTATGACTGCGTTCAGGTTAAATACTGACTGCTGTCGTAGCAACCAGTATCTAGCCTGACCGCAGACTAAGTTCCTATAACAAGTTCGCTGCTAACCAAAAAGTAATCCGCAAAGGTGTAATATTAAAAAATAATTTAATTAGGTTCCATTAAATACACTATGAATACTTCTTTTTGATTTTATTCACGCATACATCTATCAATTAATAATTATAAGGAAATAAACATAATACCGGTATCCTTATACATCCAAAACAAATGAAATAAACCCAAAACATCAGCTCAAAATAACATTACATCAACAACAACCAAAATTGTGTCCGCTATTGTGGTAACGAAAAACAGTTTTAAATACATATTCTGTAAATTAACCGACATTTTTAAAAAGTTGTATTCTTATTCGTCATATTATTATTATCTTCTATATCTTCGATAAATGGTTGAAATATTTTATACCGTTTCGCCAATAAACTAAACTTTATGACTAAATAACAATATATTAAAGCACAATAATTTATCGAAGAAAAAGATCAAACAGCCAATTTCGAATATAGGGGATCGTCAGTAGCTTCCAATGAGAATGGAAACTAGCTAGAAATAGAATTTTGACAAGGCACACGACTTACGTTGGTCTGACAACATCTTTGAAAAGAATTAAACTCAGGCAAGTCCGGCCTCATGTTTTGTTCAAAATATCTCATTTTTTCAATGAAAAATCTATCACAGTAAGGCAAGAACATCTCTTATACACCAAGTACACAATACAAGACAATTAACATTTAACAATAACAAAGAAAACTTATAAATTCCAAGTACCTGATGTTTAGTTTTAAGGACAACTGGACTTAACATATCCAGCATATTTCCAGAAATTCGGTGTTGGATATGGATAAGGAACACAAAAATAGTTTTTAGGAGAATGAAATGTCACGATACACAACATTAAGACAGGTGATTTTATAAAAAATAAAGCTTGTGGTGAGGTGATGAAAACAAACAAAAAAATGTTTTCGGCAAAGCAAAGCACGTCTGTATTAAACTATATATGAAGGTCTACTCACACATCATCGTCGGCTGTGATGTAGAAGGCTGAGCATTGAGAGGAGGCGTGCTGCCTGACGCAGACACGTAGTCGCGGCCTACTCCCTCTGAGCTTCTGCAGTAACCATAAAAGCATACTGTCTGGTAGGCCTGAAGCAAAGAAAGATTGACTTAGAAAAAACGGGACGAATGACGAATATCTATACTTATCTATACATTTAAATAAAATTGGAGTGTCAATTTATAATATTGAAATAACCGCTTTTTACTACATGCATATGAATTATATACATCAAAATAACATTTTTTACAATTTTTGTCTGTCTGTCTGTTTGTTCCAGATAATCTTTGGAACGGCTGGACCGATTTTGACGAGACTTTCACTGATAGGTAGTTGATGATATAAAGAGTAACTTAGGCTACTTTTTTTAAACTAGCTTCGCCTCGCGGCGTCACCCGCAATACGACCGTAACCGTGGGTAGCATCGCAGGACTCAGCTAGTCAATAATAAAATTTAATGTTTCCGAAGGGAAGCGAGGGCGGGTCGCTAGTCTATACTAATATTATAAAGAAGAAAGATTTGTTTGTTTGTTTATATTGAATAGGCTCCGAAACTATTGAACCGATTTGAAAAATTATTTCACTGTTTGAAAGCTACATTATTCCCGAGTGACAAAGGCTATAATTTTAAAGAAAAAAAAATTACGGATCCTTACTAAAACTCCAATAATGTAACTCCAATAATGTAAAAAAAATACCTAAAATATTCTTTACATCGCGTGCCCTGCAAAAACTTTTGATGATAGAATAAAATAATGTACTACGACTTTGTAGAACACATCATTATTTACAAAAAATGTTGTGACAGCATATATCTAACTATTATAGTTGTGCCGCAACAAATGTTCTTTTATTTAAAAAAATAAAACAACGTCAAATATCGTTGAATTTTTGTTAAAGACCCGAGCGAAGCCGGAGCGGTCCGCTTGTTTTATAAAATCGGTACTTATAAGTCAACTATGTAACAAATCACTCATGAAGCTATTAGATTACTTACTTACTAGAAGATTGCACAAAGTGGGAATGAGTTGCTCGCTCCGGGCATTTCAATATTGTAATAATTGTTATGTTATAATACTCATTATAAAAATGAATATTTAACAAAAAAACTTATATTAATTTCTTTCTATCAAATATTACAAAAAAAAATACATGCCCGCTGAGTTTCTTGCCAATTCTTCTCAGGACGGAGGCTAGTTCTTGTGAATTGGCGGTAGTTCTTTTGACGTTCAACAAGTATGTACTTTCATTTATGTTGAATAAATTTTTTTTGATTTAATTTGATTTGATTTGATTGCTATGACGAAGTAGTATATTAATTGTAAAATAAAATTTTAATTATGTCAATAATCAACCAGAAGTAATAGAATAATGTAGTTATAGCCCATTAACCGAAACTAGCTCTACCATATTTACAATACAAACTATTATAGCTTGTCCAAAATTCAACATAGATCTACTTTTCTGGTATGTTTTACGTTATTATTTACTTGAGGTGGAAAAATTAGGATACGACTTTTTTATTAGCATTCGTGACGACGTTGCGCGTAAATAAATCATTATGAAACGAATGAAATTAGTTGAAAATATGAAATTAGGCAGCGGCTTGGCTCTGCCCCTGGCATTGCTGAAGTCCATGGGCAACGGTAACCACTCACCATCAGGTGGGCCGTATGCTCGTCTGCCTACAAGGGCAATAAAAAAAAAAAAGAATATAGTGCCCACGTCAGGGAAACTTATTAACACGAAACTATGCTAATCGATTAAAACCAAACTAGGTAAGTTGGTTATTTAAGTGATGTCTAAAGTATAAAGAGCTAAATAGTCACCTTTAATTTTAATCAGACTTAAAGGTTTATAAAGGCATCATTTATTCGGAACGATTCCATTGTTATATCACTCGATAGGAAACGAAAGAAAATTTAATTAAACTCTGTACTGCTGTTGGCACAGACAATAACTTCAGGGATGAACATATGCAGTAACCGTTATCGTCCATGAATACTTTAACAACGTACGTACGTATACATTGAAAATTTTACTGTTTTCCCGACAGACATTTTGTAAGCAATAGCCCAGAACATTCCGTTTATTATTTGTGGCAAAACTTTATTATTAGTTTCCGAGAATCAAAACAAACAGATTCTCAAGATCATTTCACATTGGCTATTCGTTTAGTTGTAAATGCAATGTAAACAATTATCATTTGGTATTTGTGTTTGACTATAATAATATAATAAGAAAGGGGGCTAAGGGGGCGTAGTCTCATGCTAAATTACTCGTGGTAGGACCTCTTGTGAGTCCGCGCGGGTGGTTACCACCACCCTGCCTATTTCTGCCGTGAAGCAGTAATGCGTTTCGGTTTGAAGGGTGGGGCAGCCGTTGTAACTATACTTGAGACCTTAGAACTTAATCTCAAGGCGGGTGGCGCATTTACATTGTAGATGTCTATGGGCTCCAGTAACCACTTAACACCAGGTGGGCTGTGAGCTCGTCCACCCATATAAGCAATAAAAAAATATAGAGACATTTTTGTAATCTTACAGGAGAATTATTTATAGTTTAAAATTTGGAAATAATATCTTAACAACAAAACTTCTTCAGCTATTTGAATGGAGTAAACTTAATCGAAGTTCAGTTAAAAACATCGAAACGTTGATGTTAATACCAAATAAAACGCACCTTTCAATCTATACATATAAATATAATTCTGTTTGTAATATTGAAATAACAGTTTTTTACTACATGCATATGAATAAATAAATAAATGCGGTGTTGCGATCAAATTAAAACGATATTGGACTCCAACATCAATAAGGCTATCCGCTGCGAAGAAGGCAGGAGAGGATGAAGGAACATAGTCCGAACAAGTGTAAAACCATCAGAACTGAGAAAACGATGCAAGGATGGGGAAGATAACATTATGTATAATATAATTCGGAGTCGTTACAAACAAACAGGCTATGGACAAAGCTCGTTTCACGGTCCCATTTTTATGCACATAATTATGTAGGAGAGTCGGTAGCATACTATTGAAAAAAAAACACGAAAGGAGACTGATATCTAAAAACAGTTCATTGTTTATGCATTCCGTTCGATGTATTCTGTCGAATATTGACGGGATTCATCATTTAAATCACAGGGTCGACAAATGAGGCGATTTAAAAAATATTTGTTTGGTATTCGACGTGTCTAAAGGAGGAAAAGAAACGTACCGTGCAATAATTCAGAAGCTATAATTTTCATAGTCAAATTGTCTCAGTTATGTAATTATGGCGGTAACGTCTAATTACGTTTAATTTAATTATCCTTAGGGAAAAATAGTTATTTGTGGAACTTTTTTTTTTATTGCTTAGATGGGTGGACGAGCTCACAGCCCACCCGGTGTTAAGTGGTTACTGGAGCCCATAGACATCTACAACGTAAATGCGCCACCCACCTTGAGATATAAGTTCTAAAGTCTCAGTATAGTTACAACGGCTGCCCCACCCTTCAAGCCGAAACGCATTACTGCTTCACGGCAGAAATAGGCGGGGTGGTGGTACCTACCCGTGCGGACTCATAAGAGGTCCTACCACCAGTAAAAATGGTTGAATCATCGAAGCGCTACTCTTACTAGGGCAGAATGTTAGAAAGTTTTTTTCAGGCTGAGCCCCGTGAGGTCGCCCACAAACAAAGGCGAAGCCAGAATAGCATTCAGAGGCTACTGGCGAAAAGGTGGGTAGGCGAAAAAAATTTGTTACTTAAGTACCCATAATAATGAGGAAAACCGTTAGCTCTTAAACTTATTGTCACAGCATGATAAAAACATTGTTTTGGACCCCAGCCAGAAATGTCAATGACTTCACCCGAAAGGATATGGCAATGAATATGTTTATGTACTATGAAGTTAATGGTAAATATGTATAGCATCAATCATCTCCCATGAAACAGAAAAGGAAATTGGCCATGTGCCATGATGTTTGTGATATAATAACATAATAAATTCTTTCACAGCCGGACGTCGAGAATTGTAGGATGTTTCCATTTGATGATTATGTTTGTCTGTTTATGTATGTGAAGACGGTCTGGCTGTGACTTAATAGTTTTTAAGCAGTCCCACAGATATTCGATGAAAATTTGTTCAGCTGTTTAAATATATCAATTACTAGCTGACCCGGCAGACTTCGCAGTGCCTCAATCGATAAATAAAAGACCTAAACTTCTGTATAAAATAAACTTAAAACAAACAATAGGAATCCGTCAGACGGGGGACACATCAAAGGGAAAAGAAAATTGTTATTTTTATTTAATTCCAAGCATTTTCATAATTTTCATATTTATCTACGTTTTAAACCTTCTCTGGACTTCCAGAAATAATTCAAGACCAATTAAAACAATGATCACTTAAATTCGGATGAATTGCCAATATACCTTGTTTATCTAAATTTGTTTACGTATCGGTAAACGAACAGAATAACTTAATTCATATTTGAGACAACTAAACAATGATTGTTCCTTCTTTCATGGGCATATTTTAAGTAAGTACAAAATCGCATCATTATCGAATATCTTAGAATTGAGCAAACCGAGTCACATAAATAACTCAAATTATATGCTGAGCCTAAACCCTATCTAAGTATCTAGACTTCCCGGACGCCAGACACGTCGCGTCCGCCATAATGTATTTCCCACAGCGCGATCAATACGGTGAAAGGTCGAGCGTCGGCAAAACTGTATTTCAATTCTAGAAGTTTCGATTTATGTATTTATTGCCCTCACTACATACGAGTAGTATAAAACAAAGTCGCTTTCTCTGTCCCTATATCTGTCTATCCCTATGTATGCTTAAATCTTTAAAACTACGCAACGGATTTTGATGCGGTTTTTTTTAATAAATAGATTGATTGAAGAGGAAGGTTTATATGTATAATAACATCCATTAAATAGTGGAGAAATCAATAATAAATTACAGTTTCCGAAGCGAAGCGAGGGCGGGTCGCTAGTAAGGGTATAGAGTAGTTTTCGCACACGACATTATGTCGTAAATGCCATCCTTAGCTTGAGAGATGCAGTTGAAAGTCTCGATTGGGTAGAAGACAGACTTCGAATTTAATCTATAGACTCGCTGAAGAATTATTCTTATTACACATATTACTTTATTGAATCAATAATTAAAATCACTTCATACAATAAAAAAGCTGTAACAGAGCATTGCATTTGTAGTGTGCTGTGTTTTTAGGATGACATTATAGATTTCTTTTTTTGGGCATTGCATTGCTGTCTCACACTATAAACGCAAGCGCCCCAAGCATATAAAGCGCTTTGTGGTGGAAATAAAGCAGGGCTATAAATCTAAGATCCTGGGAGTTCAGTACAGAAATATATTTTTTATTGGCGATAGGGTTTGTGGATTATGTTATGAGTCCAATGGGTAAAAACCACCATTCTGCTTATATCTGTGTTACAGTACTGTGTTCCAGACTGAAGGGTTGTAGAAGGCATTGTCCATTATAATTTTAGTCACCGTTCAATATCATATCTCACTCAATATGGCTCAATATGGTGGCTATGATGCATTATATCTATAGACTCTAATAACCACTTAGCACTAGGTAGATTTTCTTGAGGAATAAAAATAATTACAATAGTATAGTAAATATATTAGTAACAATACTGCTACTACCGACAATGTCAGGGCAAAACGGCAAAGCAGTAGCCATACAGGCTTGGTCTTCATTTTATTGTCAAATAAGACTAATTACAATTGTATTTTTAATTTTGAAAGCTAGTCAAAGAGTAATATAGTTGCAATAGAATTATAATAATTAGAGTATAAGGTTTAAAAGATGCATACCTTTGGGAAATATCAGCACTACATCGGTTTGCTGAGTGGGAGTTGAGTGTAGAAGTAATCTCCTCGGATGCATCAGGTGAGCCCCAAGCTGACCGGCCATGGGTAAACGTCTGCGGAGCTCTCGTCCAGCTAGCAAAAAAACAATAAATATTTAGACTGGTTATTAATTGTCCTAAAAATTAGTTAAGTAATAATTATTACAAGTATTCCACATCATCTTTATTGTATACCTGAATAATGAACTTTAAAGTATAATCAAATACAATATGCATAATGGATGAATCTATTTAAATTATCTTATTACGATATCAAAAGTTTTTTCACAAAGAAATTTACTTTTCGGGCATCATTAGTTGATATAATTTCCATTTCAATAAACAAAATTGTACTATTTTAATTTAAAACAACATTAAAGTTTTTTAAAGGATTGAATTTAACACTAAAAAGGTATTCAATCAATGTACGCCTTAGAACGAGTGATTCGTTATTCGTCGGCGCATCCTCGTTACTCCAGTCCCGAGCACAAATCAATACCATTTCAATTACCCACTTCCCACCCCACACTCAGTATATTTATAGAATAGGATGCGCAACACAATATACAAAGGGATACCTGAGGAAGAAAAGGCGTAGTGTTAATAGGTTTTAGTTCAAATAGCAATAATATATTTACCACTGTCGAGTTTATCTTTCGCAAATTCAGCAAAAGATTTATGTTCTTGAGGTGTAGAATTCGTGCTGCTCTCATGTTCTTCTTTATCGGTGTTTCCGGTGCCTCCGTCCTCCCCATCCATGGTGAAACTCGCGCACGCTCCGTGCGATAATGACGCAAACCCGTGCTCAAAAGCCTTTAGACCTTCGAATTCTTACATCATCGCAAAAAATAAAACATTCTAGTTTAATTTGCTAACAGCATTAAATTATAAAAGAAATTATTATTTAAAAGCTAAATTTCAACACGACGGCTTGAATCTGGATTTTAAATACAAAAGTAATAAATAATAACAGCACGGGACGTACTGCGACGTCTTCGCGCAAGTTCAAATTAATTCAAAATCGATTTTTGTCCGCCATTGCGGAATAATTGCCAGTATTAAATTTTTCTACTAAAATGTCAAGATTAATTTGAAAAAATAAGACTTTACTGATCAGTGACCACTGTGGTGTTGTCAGGGCAGCCTGCAAAGGCACTACTACTCACAAAATTCACACCCACAGTGCCAACAGATATGCACCATGCAAGCCTTGAGCACATTGTAAATGTACTACAAAAAGGGACTTCCTATTGAACGCAAATGAGCTTTCAGCCAAGTTTATAGTTTTTATAGACACAGCAGTTTTAAGAGATTCCATCCCAGGACATAATACACTTGCAATGGATTACTTAATATAGACCTGATTTCCGCAAAAATGTGCTAACCAATAGTTAGGGTTATTTTATCTTGAAAATTATTTCTGTGTCGAAATATTCACATTAGGTAGGCCATTACCTAGTCACCCTTATGCAAAACAATAAATGGCTTGACTTAATATCATTTGCCCCTAAAACTAAAATTCAAAACAAATAATGTTTGGAGTTTCAGTCTATCCTTTAAACACAGTTGGCAACGAACATTCAAAATTAATGTTAAAATATGAAATATACATTATTTTCGTAAATTTGGCTTGTAAATTTAAGAAATAACTTCAAAAATTTGGTGGACCTATACATTAGTCACACCTTTGTATAGTCTTCACTTTACTGAGAGGCCTACATCTTGAAAATAAAATCTTTCGTTATTCAAATTAGATATGTGGTAATTTGAAGAAAACGAAATTTATCAATACAACGAAAAGTTATTTCTATTTTAGATATTTTGTGCCAATTGAACAGTTGTTCCAACATGGATATAAGCTTGGCTCACTGCTTGGCTACTGTCAAGATTGTTTCTAAAGTCGTTGTCAAGTGTCAGCTACGTCAAGAATAGTCAAGAAGTCAATCGAGTGAAAGAATTGAAATATTTTTAATTAAGACAAACGGTCGTTTGTTATTTTGTACGATAATAAAATGGACGTGTAAATAATTTGAATGTTTGACACTTTCTCTTAATTGTAATTAAAGTGATTGTAACCAAACTTGGAACGAAACGAAATATAAAAACCAAGAAATCAAAGAGAAAAAATACAAGTTTTTAGAAGGTATGTAAATCATTGATTTGTTGACCTTTCTTTGTACCTTGTAATAATGGGATTTTTTTTAAATATGTCGTATTAAATTGCTTATATTCCAACTATGTTTAATTACACATCTATTCTAAACAAAAATACTACATAACAGCTTCTGGGGAAGTTTAAAACTTCATTTACGTGTTAAATTTCGTCAACCCACTTTCCTTAGGAACAGCTGCTATGTCGTCATATAAATATCGAACAGCTGATTGATTATGTTTTTGATGAATTCCTTTCCAGAATCATTTTATTAGAATTATGAAATCGAAAATAAGTGTTGGAGTTACAATTGAGTACAAAAATATTTTTAGGACATAAATTATATCTTGGTTCAATAATTTTAATATCAACCTATCAGGCTTTTAAACTATTCTGAAAGGCCCTTTCAAGGGAATGTATTAAAATTAATGAAAGCAGTCACAATTTTAATTGCCAAATTTTTATCACAAACTTAAATTACCCTACAATTATGAATAATCAGAATTGAATCCAATAACCTTTTTTTTTTTTAGAAAAAAAGGAATCTACATAATTATGACTTATCCAATTAGTATTTTATGTTAGTCTGAAATTTTTTGATTAAAATTTAAAATATCTCTTTTACAATAGACACTTTGGGTTTCTTTTTGGGGCCAATTTTTGCATACACAATTTGTCAGGATTTCCATTAAAATTAAATTATAGGTGGTTAATTTTACACTGAAAAATCATCTTGATAGCCAAAGTTAACATATTTATTACAAAGCATTTTCTCATCGTCCCTTATGTTTTTTTACCCACAAAATTAATATGAAAGGTGGCTTATCCTAAGAAATAAGAAGTTCTGAATAAATATTCATTTAAAATAATCAAGCCTAATAACCCGAACATATTGGGCTTTTTGTTAATCAAGAATAATTGTAGTTATTTCATTATCAACAGATGTCTCAAACATGGGACATTTTGCCACTACTTCCACTGAGGTGTGTGCTGGATTACCTGAGCATGGAGGATGCCTTGGCAGCAATGTCCACATGTAGGCATTGGAGGGATGCTGTTTTATTATATGAAGGATATAAGTAAGTAATTCATTATCAATAAACACTATAGCAATCATGATCAAGTGACCTGTGACAAAGTCTTCATTTCAAGGCAATAAATACAAGGCCAGAGTTCCTCTAATAAGCCTCATTAAAAGTCTGGCATCAGAGAGTCTCAAATTCAGTTTAGATCTATTGACTTTGATAACCAGTTAACATCGGTGGGCTATGTGCTCATTTAAATAAAAATAAAAACTCTTTTTTTGTTTTCATTATATTCCACAGTTTAAAGCAGTGTAGTAGATTCCCAAACTATGTTTTCATATAAATAATACCTATAGCTACATATTATATACCCGAACACAGCAAATTATAACCTGATGAATGTCTGGAAATGGTGACGCTCATGCTATACAAAGGATATTTGATTTGCTGCACGATTTCCAGAAAGACCGAAAACCATTCCCAGCTACTAAATCATCATCATCATTATCCTGCCCTTCTCCCAGTTACCTGGGGTCGTCGCAACATGTTTTCTCCTTCCATACTCTTCTATCATATACCATTTCTTTGCTCACTCCCCTCTTACCCATATCGTCTTTCACGCAAGCAGCTACTAAATATAATTTGTTTAATGTTATATCACTAGTGTATTATAATATCACTGAATGGGAATAAGAAACATAAAAATTACATGAAGAGTATATTATAAGATGGATGCCTGTGTTTTCTTTGGCTTTTCATGATTTAATTTTCTCATTTATTTGACAGGGAAACTGTAAAGCTAAACACAGGGAATTTAGAAAAGAATTTGTTTTTAACGCGCATGTTCAGAAGAAACGCTAGGAAACTACATATAGTCATCGAGAATGAAGTGGATTTAGACAAATTCGTCAGCTTCGTGTTACCACAGTGAGTAAAACCACTTTACACGACAATTAGTACGAAATCGCAAATCTATTAAACGGGTTACTTATTACGATTAAGAAAATCGATTTAATTCAAAATATTTCTTATCTCTAGTCTCGACAGTGCTTTTTTTTGCTTAGATTACTGATGGTAGGACCTTTACTGATGGTAGTTGAGGTAAGTGGTTTCCGAAGCTCATAGATATCAACCAAGTAAACGTCGGCACCCGAGAACTAAAATTCGATACTACTTCACGGCAGAAATATGCAGGGTGGTGATATTTACTCGTGGGGGCTCACAACACGCCCTACCATCTGTAATTACGCAAATTATATTTTTTGTGCAAATTATATGATTTTTATTACACGATGTTTTTTATTTTTATTGCTTTGGTGGGTGGACGACCTCACAGCCCACCTGGTGTTAAGCGGTTACTGGAGCCCATAGACATGTATAATGTAACTGCGCCACCCACCTTGAGATATAAGTTCTAAGGCCTCAGTATAGTTACATGGCCTTCCTACATTGTGGAAGTTCGTGAACTTTTGTTAAGCACGTATATAATTGGTAAAATCGGTACCGGCTCGCGGGATTCGAACATCGTCGAAGTCGCATCGATCCATAGAAAACCAGGCGTGTTGTCCTCCAAGTCACTACGACTTCTTGCGCCGAAAGTGTTTGTAAGATTTGTTATGGAATGAAGTGACATTATAGTGAAGCGGTGCTGGAGTCTAGTTTCTTACCCCGTCCGCCAATTAGTAAAGATCATGAACCCGACTGTCATTAAAATTCGCGCCTAGAAACTTTCCTACATTTATTTCAACCCTAAAAAATTGCTTCCTCTAAATTTTAAAACAATCTACCTAGTTCCGCCGATCTAACTTTCATGCCGTAATTGATTTTTTTTTTTTTCTTTTTTTTTCTTATTGCCTTGGTAGGCGGACGAGCATACGGCCCACCTGATGGTAAGTGGTCACCGTCGCTCATGGACGTCAGCAATACCAGGGGCAGAGCCAAGCCGCTGCCTACCATTCTTGATTCTAATCTTCACTTAAATGTATATATGTATATATATAAATTAGTTCTTGTATACGTAACCCCTTGCAGTCCTCGGTCTGACAGACACTTGCACGGTTTTGTCTATCAGTTTTGCTCCGCGACAATTCTTTAGCCCCCTGAATTGTATCCAATTGTATCACAAGAGATCTACCGAGGGAGGGTTTTCTTGTTAAGATTGGGAACGTCCTGTTCAATCAAACATGATTTACGAGTTCTATAACCGTGGGACTTGCAACCGCGTATCGCGTCTTAACAAGTCTCAACAACCTGCAATTTATCAATCAAAGATTACAAACGGAGCTCTCTTCGATGAGTGTGATTTTGGTCATAGAAGAATGTATGGTAATATGGCGTTTCGGTTTCAATGTTTTGTTTAGTTGTAGCGTTAAAATACAATGATGACGTAGCTTAATGATATCGTAATGTTGTGTTTCAGATACAATTTATTATACTAGTAGTCCCCCGGTAGTCGAAATTCGACTATAATTAATTGAAATTATAACTTTATACACTATTATGATTCTATTTTCAAAGACTATTATACTTCTATAATCATAGACTTCGCCAAAAATACTCTTTAGACAAATATTAATAGAGAAACAATATTTAATCTATTCTCAATTTGACCACAGACTTTAAGCAATAAAAAAAGTTTGACATTAAACAAATAGTGTGCATGCGTGTGTGTGTGTCAAATACGTGGTAGTGTGTGTAATGTTTTTTTTATTGATTTAATGTATTTTTTATGCGTAATTTTAAAAACTATTATCATTCTGCACTCCTTTAATTAATATATAGATAATACGTGAAGCAAAAACTTTGTAACCTTTTTACGAAAATTGCGCAGACGGAAGAGTATGAAATTTCCCACATTTATAGAGAATATAGAGAAGAAGTGCATAATGCTAATATTTTTTTTAAATAATGCATAATTGACATGCACTTAAGCGCATCATCTGCAAAGTCCGCTGAGCGGTCTTTGGACTGGCGGTGCAATAATGCGGTTATTTATTGTCAATCTTTTGTTCTTGACGTCTGTTGTCAAATTGAGAATAGATTAAATATTGTTTGTCTTTGTTAATATTTTTTATAGTATAGTCTTAGCAAAATTTGTGATTATAGAAGTATAAAATACAATCATAATAGTGTACAAACTTACAATTCCAATTAATTATAGTCGAATTTCGACTACTGCGGGACCTCTAGTTAATATACCTAGATACCCGATGAGTTCTAATAACTAGGTCCGATGACGCTTTTCTTGATATTTCAAAGTTGCGTGTGCGGTAATGAAAATTTGTTTCTGCTCTACACGCTTAAGTATTTGGTATAGAATTTTACATTATATGGTGGACCTGCCGCAGTTAAAAAATATATTGTTCTCAAATAAAATCATCACATTTAGTTCTTTACTAGCCTCCCGCCCTCGCTTCGCTTCGGAAACTGTAATTTATTATTTATTTCTCCACTATTTAATGGATGTTATTATACATATAATAAACTTTCCTCTTCAATCACTCTATCTATCAAAAAAAAACCGCGTCCAAATCCGTTGCGTAGTTTTAAAGATTTAAGCATATCCCTATATAGGAACAGAGAAAGCGGCTTTGTTTTATACTATCTAGTGAAGAGGCGGTTTTAAAAAAATATATCTTTATTAGTCTAGCGTAGGATCGGATCTATGACCAACATGTTAAGCTAGTAAGTGGAACTAGTAAACCTATACAAGTGACGTAACGGGGTCATGGTAGAATTTGAGACAGTATGAAGTCTCAAATTCCCTTCTGCACCTCTAATGTATTGAACATACCTACCTACCTATCAACCAAAAAATTTCTAATATCTTGATTCATCTGTTTACCTGCTATTGTTTGTCATAGCGTCAGTCAGTGACAGCATTGTTTGTAGTTTAGATATATTACCTATGATCCGTTGGATTCTCGTAATATCGACGTAACAAAATTCCACCGATAAATATGATTTTGGAATAACTTCTATAAAACTCTTCCTTTCAAAAAAGCTGGGGCGAAAGAGCTTACTACCTGCTTAGTGTGAATTATTATGTTGTTCTTTAGAACGTACCCAAACGCTAAGTTAAATCACCCATATTTTCCACATCATATTACAGACAAATACATAAGCATTTTTCTTTTTTCATAGCCTCATTAGTTCGTAAACTATAAGTTTTATATGTCATCGTCACCGGGCTAAGTAGTAGGTGAGCTGACGGGGCTCAAACCTGACGATGTTGCTTACACGAATCCTAGCTAGAGCTGTGCTTCGCAGAATCTCCCACCGGATCGGAAACGCGACCCACTGAGATCCGGCGAGAAACTCAGCGGTCTGTGTCTGTGGGTTAGTTTACTCGCCGAGCCTTTCGTCGCAAGCGACGGGTTCGATGATAACGATGACCGGTGCTTGAGGTACTTAAAAGCACCGTTAATGGATCGGAAGAATCCGAGACGACGTGTTTTGGGCAACGTCGACTGTTTACCATTTGGTCCGCAGGATCGGCAATGTAGTCAGTTAGATGCACCGACACCGAAAACTCTTACTAAGAGTAAAACAGGAACTTAGCCATTGACCCTTCAATTTAGTTTCGCTCAATAGATCCCTCAATGGTTTTTATAAAAACTTCAGAATCACTGGCCTATCAAAGCTTATATAACAAAATAATGTTAACCGAAATTCAAATGTCAAAACGTAAGTATGGCGAGGTCGCGGACGACGCGACGGTACCGGGTAGTGTCGACTATCGGCATGTCTAGAAAGTTCGACGTTTCACTACATTGTTTCAGACAGTCTTCGATTGTACGTTTCTCATTTATTTATAAATGAATGTCAGTATTTGTCGGATGATATTAATTTTATTGTAGTTTTCATTTAAAGTAAATATTTAATAAATCTGAACTTTTGTTTATTTCGGTTTTACTTGTTTTTTTACTGGTGGTAGGACCTCTTGTGAGTCCGCGCGGGTGGGTACCACCACCCTGCCTATTTCTGCCGTGAAGCAGTAATGCGTTTCGGTTTGAAGGGTGGGGTAGCCGTTGTAACTATACTTGAGACCTTAGAACTTATATCTCAAGGTGGGTGGCGCATTTGCGTGATGTCTATGGGCTCCAGTAACCACTTAACACCAGGTGGGTTGTGAGCTCGTCCACCCATCTAAGCAATAAAAAAGACCTTTTTTATATCGGTTTTACTTGTTTTTTTTTATCTCATTGTCTGGTTTGAAGCTTGTGGATTTTCTCAAGTGCTACAGTTTCCTGACAGATTTTTTTTGCTGTTTTGTTTGTTGATTACTGGTATCATAGTAAAAGAAGCGGAAAATATAATGGAAATTAAATCCCCATAGCATTCTATTATAGGTAATAGAATACAGATCTATAGGGACCTGGTAGCGTCATACGCACACAATGAAACTTAAGAAAAAATATATTACAGTATTAATCTCATTAAATGCGCAAGTGCCCCGATTTCAAGAAACAATTCTACCTTCATCTACGATTAACAATATCAATTAACATTAACAAGAAACTGTAATGTCAGCGACTGTGTTAAGTTTCAAATGATTACGCAGAACATTATCGGATAGGGAGCTCTATACCCGAGATGTGTTCTCGGAATATCCACATCCGTTTTTATTTTGTACTAGCGATCCGCCCTCGCTTCGCTTCGGAAACATTAAATTTTATTATTGATAGGCGAAGCCCGCCATGTTGCGCGCGGTACGACAATAACTGCGGGTGACGCCGCGGGGCGAACCTATTCTTAAAAAAGTAGCCTATGTTACTTCTTATATCATCAGCTACCTATTAGTGAAAGTCTCATCAAAATCGGTCCAGCCGTTCCAGAGATTAGCCTGAACAAACAGACAGGCAGACAAAAATTGTAAAAAATGTAATTTTGGTGTATGTACCGTATATATATTCATATGCATGTGGTAAAAAGCGGTTATTTCAATATCACAAACAGACACTCTAATTTTATTTATATGTATATATGAACTGTGCTGTCGTGCGTTTTTGAACCGATAAATAATCTCATGCGGATCACGTTACATTAACGTTCTGTAACCAAAGCATTCAGAGAAGAGGCTGTTTACATAATGATTTCTTTTTATTTGTGATGCCAGGTTGTATATAAATATTATTTTCTTTCTCGTGAAATGTTTTTGCTGAATCTCATTCGTAAATATTATAAGTCCTTTTTTTTTCTTGTCAAAATAACATCTTATCTTTTTAATAACAATCCCAACGTTGTCTTAGGGTTATGATAGTTTTTTCTGCCCGACAAATAAATTGAATATAACTATTTGAAATTACTCTAGCATTTTTTTTATTTTTATTGCTTAGATGGGTGGACGAGCTCACAGCCCAACTGGTGTTAAGTGGTTACTGGAGCCCATAAACATTTACGACGTAAATGCGCCACCCATGAGATATAAGTTTTAAAGTATCAAGTATAGTTACACCGGCTGCCCCACCCTTCAAACCGAAACGCATTACTGCTTCACGGCAGAAATAGGCGGGGTGGTGGTACCTACCCGCGCAGACTCACAAGAGGTCCTACCACCAGTCGTATAATGATGGTATTATGTACATAAAGTATTAAAGGTATTAAGTAGATAAAGTATATAAAGTCGACGTGGCTTAAAGTATAAGGCGCCCGGTGCATTCGTATCGAACAATACACCGGTGTTCGAATCCCGCAGGCGGGTACCAATTTTTCTAATGAAATACGCACTTAACAAATATTCAAGATTGATTTTCACAGTGAAGGAATAACATCGTGTATTAAAAAGCAAACCTGCAAAATTATAATTTGCGTACTGGTGATATGACCTCTTGTGAGTCCGCGCGCGTAGGTACCACCACCCTGCCCTATTTCTGCCGTTAAGCAGTAATGCGTTTCGCTTTGAAGGGCGGGGCAGCCGTTGTAACTATACTTGAGACCTTAGAACTTATATCTCAAGGTGGGTGGCGCATTTACGTTGTAGATGTCTATGGGTTCCAGTAACCGCGTAACACCAAGTGGGCTGTGGCTCGTCGACCCACCTAAGCAATAAAAAAAAATCATATCAATGCTTAAAATCTAACGAACTAATAAAAAAATAATAATAATAATAATAATAAATTAATATTTACTAACAATCACGCCACATTAACTGGGCCCGTGCTAAGTTCGTAAAGAACTTGTGTTACAGGTGCCAGATAACGTAAATAAATATAAGATTTTTATTATCTACATATATTTAATATACATACATAACCTTGGAAAAGACATTTATATTTATCATACAAATATCTTCCCTTGGCGGGATTCGAACCCGCGACCCCCTTGTGTAGTGACCATGTCACTTACCACTACACCAGACGGCCGTTAAAATGTTAAATGTAGTAATGTCGCAACTGTGGATTTATCGCGATTGTATTACGTGTCGTAATCATGTTATATACGAACAATGTAATACAATAATGATTGGGTGTACAGTTAGTTTGTTTGTTCATTCGTACTTGATGATATTGTAAACGAACATTGCGACAAACAGCAATGATTATATTCATTTGTGGAATTGTTTTTGAGTAACACATCGTGACATGGATGTAGGTTATCTATATATTAATACGTGAAGCAAAAACTTTGTATCCATTTTTACGAAAATTGCGCGGACGGAAGAGTATGAAATTTTCCACACTTATAGAGAACTAGCGACCCGCCCTCGCTTCGCTTCGGAAACATTAAAACACACATGAAATAAAAAAAAAAAAAATTAAAAAAAGTAGCCTATGTTCTTCAGGGACAATGTCGGCTTCTAATGGAAAAAAAATTTTCAAATCGGTCCAGTAGTTTCGGAGCCTATTCGAAACAAACAAACAAACAAATCTTTCCTCTTTATAATATTAGTATAGATATAGAGAAGAAGTGCACAATGCTAATATTTTTTTTAAAATAATGCATAAAACATACATTAAATCAATAAAGAAAACGTTACACACACCACATACCATGTATTTGATGCACACACGCATGCATACTATTTATTGTCAAACTTTTGTTCTTGACGTCTGGGGTCAAATTGAGAATAGATTAAATATTGTTTTTGATTATTAATATTATTTTATAGTGTAGCCTTGGCGAAATTTGTGACTATAGTATGTGTACAAACTTACAATTCCAATTAATTATAGTCGAATTTCGACTACTGTGGGACCTCTAGTAATTGTAAATAGATATGCTTTAACAAAAACCGACTTCAAATAGAAAAACAAAGATATTCCAAAACAAATTAATATACACTAAAAACAATAATCATCGAAATCGGTTGACGTGATATTGAGTTATTAAGTTATCCATCTATTTGTCCCGCACGTACTTAATGCAAGTTTAAGACTTATATAGTTTTCTCATGGATGCCATTATCAGAACTGGACTAAATTGAAATGGGACCACACGGGAAGCGTCAGCTTTCTAATAAAAAAATATCGTTTCACCCAGACAAAAGTTGTGAGGTAACAAACAAAACAAACCAACATACAGTCGAATTGAGAACCTCCTCCTTTTTTGAAATCGGTTAAAAAGAGATTACTAAACTTAAAAACCGCATCAATTTCTTAATAATTTCCGCCAACTAGATATTTTGAAATTAATATATTTTGTATCTACTTATTTCAGTATAAAATAGTTTTTATTATTCCATTTTACAAAGGCAGAACAATTTGAAACTTGCGTTCATATACAGTTCATTTCCTGAAATATTCTTACTTCATCTTATCAACTCTGGAATTAATTCTTCCCTTAGGATAGGACTGTATTTCGGTAACTATGACATGTCTAACTTCCATCGAGATTTGTTAACTTATTCGACATTGTAAATCTTTGAAAGTAATGGAGGTAATTAGTGTAGAATAATAGAGTACACAATAGACTATTATCTTACTTACGATCAGCGTGCGCTAGTGAAATTTCCATAAATAAAACCAACAAAACATTAAGCATAACAAAATGAACAAATAAAGCTTATGCCTCATGTATCTTTTTAGGTCTCGTTAAAATTCTATATCTGTATTCGTATTGCGCAAGTTTGTTATTATGCACATAATAATATATTATAATGTCGTTGTGTGAATATTTTACTGCACGTGCCTTTTCTATATTTACGTAATACTTTACGGAATTTTTAATCGATTTAACGTTTTATCTATATCGAATCGGACTCTTTCGTTTCGTTACAAAATTATCTGTGATGATTGTGAACGAATTTTTGTTTGTTCGACAAATTAGATTATTTATGGCTTAAAGGTCTAGATACCAGGCCATAAAAAAAAAAAAAAANGAATATTTTACTGCACGTGCCTTTTCTATATTTACGTAATACTTTACGGAATTTTTAATCGATTTAACGTTTTATCTATATCGAATCGGACTCTTTCGTTTCGTTACAAAATTATCTGTGATGATTGTGAACGAATTTTTGTTTGTTCGACAAATTAGATTATTTATGGCTTAAAGGTCTAGATACCAGGCCATAAAAAAAAAAAAAAAGTTTATTTGTACGTCACGTTATGTCAGCATTGACGTAATTGTTCGGTTAGCTTATTATTATGGCTAGTGGTCCCGGTGTAGTCGAATTTCGACTATAATTAAATGAAATTTTAAGTTTGTATACTATTATGATTCTTTCGTCAAAGACTATTTGTACTTCTTTAATCACAGACTGGTGGTACGACCTCTTTACTGGTGGTAGGACCTCTTGTGAGTCCGCGCGGGTAGGTACCACTGCCCCGCCTATTTCTGCCGTGAAGCAGTAATGCGGTTCAGTTTGAAGGGTGGGGCAGCCGTTGTAACTATACTGAGACCTTAGAACTTATATCTCAAGTGTGTGGC
This sequence comes from Bombyx mandarina, assembly GCF_003987935.1. The sequence goes on along the minus strand of NW_021011679.1, from coordinate 76,921 downwards.
GCATTTACGTCGTAGATGTCTATGGGTTCCAGTAACCACTTAACACCAGGTGGGCTGTGAGCTCGTCCACACATCTAGGCAATAAAAAAAATAAAAAAGACTACACTTTAGACAAATATTAATAAAGACACACAATATTCAATTTATTCTCAATTTGACCACAGACTTTAAACGATAAGAAAACTTTAACAATAAACAAATAGTATGCATGCGTGTATGTGTCAAATATCTACATGGTAGTCTGTGTAAAGTTTTCTTTATTGATTTAATGATTTTTATATGCATAATTTAAAAAAATACTATTATTCTGCACTCCTTCTCTATAAGTGTGGGAAATTTCATACTCCTTTGTCCGCGCAGTTATCGTAAAAAGGGGTACACAGTTTTTGCTTCGCGTATTAATATATAGATGTACTTGAATATAAGTTCTAGTAATTTGTTGGGATTTATGTATGTATGTGTATGTACTCATGCACTCGTTTGTGTATCGGGTCGCGTGGAGTGTCTCAGAAGAGACCTATGTCCAACAGCTAACTAAAATAGGCGGTTAACACCGGTTTAAAAAGCCCCATACTCAACTGTCCTCTGATGCGGCAGTCATAGCCGTGTTCTTTCGCTTGAAACAGGAGGAGACTCTGTCTAGGTTTCTATGGGCATGAGTCATATTAATAAACGGTCCTTTGTGAGGCTTATCATGTCCCATACGCACTGCAAAGAAGTCCGATCTTGCTTCGAAAATACCTCAAACGTACTGGCTGAAAGTCTTACAAAAATGCTCCCGCAATCAACGTGTTAATAATTGTCCTATATAGTTAAGATATATTTTCAAATTGTTACGTTTTTCGTTTCAGATATTTCGATTCTGTGAAATTAACGGAACTAACGTTCGTCGGGCCCAGTTACGTGCGTGTGAACAAAATGCCCATTGTAAAATTGAAAAGGTATGATTGCGATGTTTTTTTTTTATAATCTTAATAGTAACGTCAATATGGAAGGCCTTCGATTCATTTGAATTCCTGATGACCATTAGCATCGGTGACCACTAATCGTTTCTATGCTAGTCGTATAAATTTTTTTTTTTTATAAGTTCACACTTAATCTGGTCACCCTATATAAATTGTGCCCAGGATTGGCGCTTACTAGAACTTTTGAGCTATAACCGATTAGCATTACTGATTCTTTTGAATGTGTGTGTCGTCCTGAATATTTCAAATTCATATTGACATTGTGTCTTTGACTTTGAGCCTCAAAAAAGATGGTGATATTTACTTTCTGATAGTTGAGCTTGCAGTCCCAGAATGAGAGATTTGAGGTAGTGAATCGTAGGAAATACAATACAATAATTAAGCTGCGATAATTCAAGGTATTCTTAAGTATTGAATGCAAAAGAGGTACCGTACTTTAAATGTTAAAAAAAAAAATTATATAGACGTCGCCATAAAAACGAACGATGTTCATACGTAGCAGAAGTAAAACCCTCAGACAGTATTCTGTCTCGCTCTCTCGCAAGCTAAATCGTACAGAAACGTACGTTTGTCTCTGTTCGGTGTCGCTTTTTAATACGCTTTTATTAGCTTCAGACGTATGTATATTTGTAACGGAATCTTTGAAGAACATGATTTTGACCCCCTTCAAAACGACGGATCAATTCGAAATTTGGTATAGTTGTTAAGGACCGATGGCAAATCAAAATTAAAAAAAAATGAAAATATTGAAATTCAACTAAAAAATGAAAAATAAATAACAGTTTAAAAGAATTAACAAAATACGCTTTTGTAGAAAATCCAACTAAAAAATAGAAAAACAATTTTAATAAATTTGAATTCAAAATAGTGTATTATTTATGTTTTTCGGTTACTGAACTTTGCTGAACTTTGGCCACTGTACATAATTTTTTTTTGTTTTTTTTTTTTTTCAGGATAATAACCGAGAGTCTTATATTGAAACACGCGCATAGTTTACAGAGCTTATCGATATTAGGTTGTGAAATGGGCCTCGCCAAAAATGACAACGAGAGGTATCATGTGAGTATAATATAGATAGTTTAAGCATATTAGGGTATTTTCTACTAAACACAAAAAAAATATTTTTATTGCATAGATGGGTGGATGAGCTCACAGCCCTACTGGTGTTAAGTGGTAACCGGGACCCATAGACATTTACGACGTAAATGCCGCCACCCATTTTGAGATATGAGTTCTAAGGTCTCGCTTTTAACAGTACAACGGCTACTCCGCCTTTCAAACCGAAACGCGTTACTGCTTCACGGCAGAAATTGGCAGGGTAGTGGTACCTACCCGTGCGGGCCCACAAGAGGTGCTACCACCAGTAAAGAAAAGAAATAATGTATTTTTATTAAGAGTAGGTTAAGAGTAGTGTAATTGTTTAATGTATATTGTGAGTAAAATTATTTCCTTACATTATAAGTTAGACTAGTTTTCGTTATATTTTTGTCGTATAGTTGTAAGGACCATTGTGTACAAATTCAGCACATTTGTCTTGATTAGTCGTGCGCACATGTCTTATGTTGCAAGCCAGTTTTTTTTACTTGTTGTTATATTTTATGTATCTTTTTAGCTTGTGATGTGTATTCTGTGCCTAATAAACGAATAAATAAAACTAAAATAAATAAATTTCTTATAGAATAAACAAGTGGAGTATTTTTCGAGGTCTCTATCATTCAACACCGTCCCGTGTCCCGAGGACTCGGTCCTGTCCAGTAGGAACGTCAATCTGATGATGTTCTCATCGTTGCAGGTAAGAAATGAGTTTTGTTGCTTTTTTTTGGAGTTTATGGCCTGTTATCTAGACCTTTAGGCCCAGTCTTAAGTATTTTTATTCGGTTTATTATGATTTCCCCACTGTATTTTTGATAAATTTATATAGAGGCACGTAATGGGATCTATTTTTTAACATATCACTCAGGCGGCGAGAGGGATCTTGCACTGTCACTTGATTTTGCACTATGTCACTCATTTCACTGACAAAAATCAGTTTGTCAAACGAAAAGCACTCACATATAAATATGAAATGTTCGATATCACCAACAGAACTATTGCAGAAGGTGCAGTAGCTACTCTCGAGTTTTGTTGTTCGGTAAATACGGTGTTGCCATATTAATTTGTTTAGAAAACTACTGTTTTTTCACATTCATGAAATTGCGAATTTATGTGCTCGTGTAATGTTCTCGGGGACCGATCAAAATCCGCAGTCTGGTACCTACTTATATTAAATTTAATTTTTAATTTTATCAACTGATAGTATTCAATTTTATATGTCGTATAAAGCATAAAATTAATTTTCTTAAATTTTTTAGTTAAGTCACTTCAATTCTAAAGGTGCTATATAACTTCGTCTTATTATTTCCAATATACAATCGACTTGTTAAGATATCACTCTTGAGGTTAATTATAAAAACAAGACAGTCTGACATAATGTTTATCTATTTATTTGTTTCATCCATAGCAGCCCGTTCTTAGAACCGAAATGTTGATTTATCAATAAACTAAATTCCAACGATTATATTTTCAGTTTTCTCAGTTGGCCAGCATCGTATGTTCATTTTGTTCACTTTTAAATTTATTTTAAAATCGTTCATCCTCTTCTGACGCTGACGTTAGAGAGAGACAGATGCGCATGTACAATGCGTGCTGGAATTTCTCTGGACTAGGGCACGTAACCTCCGTCTGACCTATGACGCTATAGCTCCACCCATTTGTGTCAAACGTGAAATCTATATATTAATACGTCAAGGAAAAACTTTGTATTCCTTTTTACGAAAATTACGCGGACGGAGGAGTATGAAATTTTCTACATTTATCTATACTAATATTATAAAGAGGAAAGATTTGTTTGTTTGTTTGTTTCGAATAGGCTCCGAAACTACTGGACCGATTTGAAAAATTCTTTTTCCATTAGATGAACATAGGCTACTTTTTTTGATTTTTTTTTATTTTTTTTTTTTGGTTTCATGTGTATTTTTAATGTTTCCGAAGCGAAGCGAGGGCGGGTCGCTAGTAGAGAATATGGAGAAGTACACAATGCTAATATTTTTTTAAATAATGCATTAAAGATACATTAAATCACAAAGAAAACATTACACACACTACCATGTATTTGATACAACACATATATATAAACATACTCTTTGTTTATTGTCAATTGTCAAAATTTTGTTAGTGTTTAAAGTCTGTGGTCAAATTGAGAATAGATGAATATTGTTTGTCTTTATTATTATTTATGTATAGTGTAGTTTTGGCGAAATCTGTGATTATATTAAATATTAAGTATAATAGTATTTGAAAATAGAACCATAATAATGTTCGAATTTCGACTACTGCGGGACCACTAGTAATTAACTGATTATGAAAATACATCTTCCAGCATATCATATTAGATTACGAGCAGGTGAACAATCCGTCGTTGGAGACGCTCTCGAACCTGTCCAACTTCAATATGCTGTCGCTGAACGTGATGTACAAGAGGAACATGAGGCTGAAGCGTCTGGACTGGCACCGAATCAACAGGGTCTTCGATAATAGATTGAATGTTGCCGTCAATATTGTGAGTACTTTGTGTTATCTACGTGTTTGCGTTTTATGGTAGGCAGCGGCTTTGCTCTGCTACTGGCATTGCTGAAGTCCGTGGGCGACGTTAACCACTTACCATCAGGTGGGCCGTGTGCTCGTCTGCCTACAAGGGCAATAAATAAAAAGTTCTCTAGCCACTGTTCTATTAGATCATCACGGATCCTCCCAATCCATTAACGGTGCTTTTAGGTACCTCAAGCACCGGTCACAATCCCGTACCCGTCGCTTGCAAAGGACTCGACGAGTAAATCAACCCATAGACACAGCCCACTGAGTTTCTCGTCGGATCTTCTCAGTGGGTCGCGTTTTCGATCCGGTGGTGGATTCTGCGAAGCACTGCTCATGCTAGGGCTAGTGTTAGCAACACTCCCGGTTTGAGCCCCGTGAGCTCACCTACACGTAAAGGAGAAGCTGAAATAGCCTCTCAAGGCTATCAACGTAGGTAGAAAAAAAGTAGTTACACTAGGTGCGACCGGGAAAACATATATTATTATTATTATTTTTATTGCTTACATGGACTAGCCATGAGCTCGCCCACCTGCTGTTAAGTGGTTACTGGAGCCCATAGACATCTACAACGTAAATACCGCCACCCACCTTGAGATATGAGTTTAAGGTCTCAGTATAGTTACAACGGCTGCCCCGCCCTTCAAACCGAAACGCATTACTGCTTCACGGCAGAAATAACTACTAACATAATTTAAGCTAACTTGCTAACAAAAGTCATATTTGAGTCGTCTATTATCAAAGGTGGCAATCTGTGCATTTGGACAAAAAAATGTTATTGATATGTCAATACAGATTGATTTGAATATAATCGTCTCCTTCAAAGAATACGGTTCAAAACCTGCATTAAATAAAGGTTAATACTTAACCTGTTATTTATCTAAGATGTCGTTCAGAAGAGTTTTGTGACTGCCAATGGAATACANGAGAGAGAGAGAGAGAGAGAGAGAGAGAGAGAGAGAGAGAGAGAGAGAGAGAGAGAGAGAGAATACACTTTATTGTACACCAAAACACAATTTACATTAAAAAACAGTCAAAAAGCAGATACGTTTGTATAATTGGCGGTCTTATCGCTAAAAGCGATCTCTTCCAGATAACCATTTAATTTACAGAAATTCTAAAAAATATAAAAATGTAGCAGGTATGTTGCGGTGTACTATAGACATTACATTAGTATAGAAAATATGCACATACAATAAATAGATATTACACATGATACGAAATATATCTATTTGATTTATATATCAATATACATACATACTAATATACTTACATATACATAATAAATCAACAGTATGGAAATTATATGTTCAATTAATTTGGATTATATACACGTTTTCAAAATAAATGGGAATACCGCGTTAGTCTCATTCGTCCCATGTTAATAGTATTTGGTCTCGTGGCCTAAAGGATAAGACGACCGGTGCATTCGTATCGAGCGATTCCACTCTGCCTGTGTTCGAATCCCGCAGGCAGGTAGTATTTTTTTTATTATAAAACACGTACTTAAAATATTTACACGAACGAATTGTATGATAAAGAAATAAAATTGCGCGTAAATAAAAATCAAGCCGGTAAAACTTCTAAATTTCCGTACTCATACTAGAAGATGCGTTTCGGTTTGATGAATGCGACAGTCCTTGTACAATAAAATTGAGGCTTCGAACTTGTGTCTCAACATTAATTTTTTAATTTTTTTTATTTCTTAGATGTGTGGACGAGCTCACAGTCTACCTGGTGTTAAGTGGTTACTGGAGCCCATAGACATCTACAACGTAAATTAAAGCAGCACACACCTTGAGATATAGTTCTAAGGTCTCAGTATAGTCACAACGGCTGCCCCACTCTTCAAACCGAAACGTATTACTGCTTCACGGCAGAAATAGGCGGGGCGGTGGTACCTACCCGTGCGGACTCACTAGAGGTCCTACCACCAGTAATTACGCAAATTATAATTTTGCGGGTTTGATTTTTACTGCACGATGTTATTCCTTCACCGTGGAAGTCAATCGTGAACATAGGTTGAGTACGTATTTCATTAGAAAAATTGGTACCCGCCAGCGGGATTCGAACACCGGTGCATCGCTACATACGAATGCACCGGACGTCTTATCCTTTAGGCCACGACGACTTCAAAACATACATTGAACATACGTTCACGTTTTGACGTCTATTGGTTCCGGTAAATAACGAGGAAACTACGCAGGTTCTTCTAATCAGTAGGTGTTTAGGGCAATCATAAACATTACGTTTTATTTAAAATTGTTTCTAATCTGGCAACACATAAACATAGTGCAACACATTAACATATGGCAACACTAGTCGTTGTAGTTTTACAAAACATTTGGACGTACTCAGCATGTGTTTTGTATTTTAATACGCTTTTATTAGCTTCAGACGTATGTATGTATGTAACGGATTTGTAACGATTTTGATCCCCTTCAAAACGTCGGATCAACTCGAAATTTGGTATACTTATTAAAGACCGATGACAAATCGAAATTAAAAAAAAAAGAAAAAAAAAACATTGAAATTCAACTAAAAAATGAAAAATAAATAATAGTTTAAAAAAACTAACAAAATACGCTTTTAAAGAAAATCCAACTAAAAAATAGAAAATAAAATTGAATTAAAAAAAGTGTTTAGAAAAAAAGATTTTATTGTAAAAAAGCGTGGGGTGCTTTTCAGGACATTATCAAAATAACCCTTCTATTCATATCTGTTCATAAAATATTTATAACTACTGATACCATGCACGCTTTTTAGTTGGATTTTTTATAAAAAGCGTATTTTGTTAGTTTTTTTAAACTATTATTTATTTGTAAATCAAGTTTCATTGAATCTAGCCAGCGATGTTCGGTTAACGTTGTCCAAACCTCCGTACAGCTTCACACGCCGTTCCTGCATCATGTCGTCGATAAATTCCACCTGACGCTGCGGGAGCTCGTGTGGGTGGACTGCCCGAATGACTCAAACGATAAGTACGAGCGCCTCATCAGTTCCACGCACAACATTATTGCGGTAATTAATCTATACTTATGTAGGGGAATGCTACCCCGCCCCGCTTAGCTTACTATGCAGTTATTGTGCATATAGTAATGAGCAGCCTATGTTAGTTAGTCAGTGGTTAACGTGCAGAGACTGATTTGAATGATTTTTTTTTGTGTGCGTTTGGGTGGCACCCTGGATTGTTTAGATTCACAAATCAGCCCGGCAGATGGCGCTGCACTCGGTATCTAGGTTATTTATCTATACTACAACTAAACGGCTGGATCGACTTGAATGAATTTTTGCAGAACAACGTCTGTCGGGTTCGCTAGTAATAATATATACTATGAAAACTATAAAATAACTCTTATTATACGTCGCAGTGTCAAAAAAAAAACCACTTTCTCGTATCCTTCCCTGGTATCACAAAAGACGACTTGACGGTTCCCCAGAGAATGGACAGCAGCTTCCTATGATAATTGTAAAACGCAGACTGCGGCCCTTAATCTGCATGCAACCGCCCTTTGGAGGAGGTTTATGAGTCTGATGACATGAGCCCTATTTCATCAAGCCACTAAAAGAAAACCATACAGCGAATTCTGGTTGACAGAAAAGCGTCTAGCCTCTAAAGCAGTCAAGGTCCTATGTCCATTTGCGTTAGGTCTTTAGTAAGTGTGTGCGAAATTTTGCTTTTTAATCTATATATTAATACGTGAAACAAAAACTTTGTATCCCATTTTACGAAAATTGCGCGGACGGAGGAGTATGAAATTCCACACTTATAGAGAATATAGCGAAGAAGTGCACAATGCTAATAATTTTTTTTAAATAATGCATAAAAGATACATTCAATCAATAAAGAAAAGATTACACACACTACATACAATGTATTTGACGCACACACGCATGCATACTATTAATTGTCAAACTTTTGTTCTTGATGTCTGTGGTCAAATTATAGAAGTATAAAATACAATCATAATGGTGTACAAACTTACAATTCCAATCAATTATAGTCGAATTTCGACTACTGCGGGACCTCTAGTTATTATTATTTTGTAATTGCAGGAGGACTCGATAAATGTGAATCCTTTCGTATTGCTCTGCTGGCAATGTGAACGATTGCAGAGACTCGTTATTCATGGTAAGTTTGATGGGTCTTTGGTCTAAGGGGGGTCGGTTATGGCAGCGGGGGGTCATGGCATGGCAATCGACAATCAGCTTACATTATATTGTGTACCAGTAACCGGAGCTCTGTTATGGTCTTATGGCCCATCTGAGGTTCAGTGGCTATGAGGCCAAGCTTTTACTTGTATCTTTTTTTATTTTCATTGCTTAGTTGGGTGGACGAGCTCACAGCCCACCTGGTGTTAAGTGGTTACTGGAGCCCATAGACATCCACAACGTAAAAGCGCCACTCACCTTGAGATATAAGTTCCAAGGTCTCAAGTATAGTTACAACTGCTGCCACACCCTTCAAACCGAAACGCATTACTGCTTCACGGCAGATGTAGGCAGGGTGGTGGTACCTACCCCCGCGGATTCACAAGAAGTCCTACCACCAGTAATTACGCAAATTATAATTTTGCGGGTTGGATTTTTTATAACACGATGTTATTTCTTCACCGTGGAAGTCAATCGTGAACATTTGTTGAGTACGTATTTCATTAGAAAATTGGCCGCCTGGGATTCGAACACCGGTGCATCGCTCAACACGAATGCACCGGACGTCTTGCTCCCTCAACTGGAAGGCATGAGTTGGTATGGTACCAAATGTCTTACTAATGACACATTACTGGTGGTAGGACCTCTTGTGAGTTCGCGCGGGTAGGTGCCACCGTCCTGTCTATTTCTGCCGTGAAGCAGTAATGCGTTTCGGTTTGAAGGATGGGGCAGCCGTTGTAACCATACTGAGATCTTAGGACTTATATCTCAAGGTGGGTGGCGCATTTACGTTGTGGATGTCTATGGGCTCCAGTAACCGCTTAACACCAGGTGGGCTGTGAGCTCGTCCACCCATCTAAAAAAATATGACGGATTATCACGTGAGGTAATGAATGATGACGTGTGTCCCGTCTGGCTGGGTGCAGGGTACTGGATCTGGCAGTATGACGTCATCGGCTTCGTGCGGCTTCGCAAGTCGCTCCGGCAGCTGGACGTGTCGGCGGTGCACCGGCGCCGGGGCCGCGCCGCCGCCGGCCCGCCGCGCGTGCTGCTCGCCGACGTGGCCGACATCACCTCGCCCAGAGCAGTGCAGGTCGCTAGCCTCACTATATACGTTCATACACTATTATACAGGGTGTCTATATTGTACTAGACATACACTATTATACAGGGTGTCTATATTGTACTAGACATACACTATTATACAGTGTCTATATTGTACTAGACTCATTATAGTTGACTTTAGATTTTTTTAACTCGCTAACTTATTGTGTTGAAAAACTCACGGCCCACCTGGTGTTGAGTGGTTAACGGAGCCCGCGGACATCTACAACGTAAATGCCGCCACCCACTTTAAGGCATGAGTTATAACTCTCAGTTTTTATAGTGCAACGCTTGTCCCGCCCTCAAACCGAAAGACATTACTGCTTCATGGCAGAAATAGGCAGGGCGGTGGTATCTACCCGTGCAGACTCACAAGACGTCTTACCACTAGTGACTCGGTGGACTGTGGAGCTGAGGGTCGTTAGATTCGCATATCGCCCAAAGATTCCTCCTCCCTTGGTGCACAATGTACTATTTTTGTATGTTATTACAAAGTTAAGTCATACACTCTGTGCATTACTAATTTATACGTTATTACAAAGTTAAGTCGTACACTGTGTGCATTACTAATAAAAATCTTACGTTACGGACGTTTTTTTTTCCGATTCTCCACCGCGTCGTCCCATAAGGAACTTCGTTCCAAAAAACCGTCTTACAAAAAGCCTCGTAGTGACATTACGTTCATGTTTCGTTTGACACAAAAGTGACAAAACGTTTTTTTACTGGTGGTAGGACCTCTTGTGAGTCCGCGCGAGTAGGTACCACCATTTAGCTTAAATTATGTTAGTAGTTATTTCTACCGTGAAGAAGTAATGCGTTTCGGTTTGAAGGATGGGGCAGCCGTTGTAACTATACTGAGACCTTAGAACTCATATCTCAAGTTAGGTGGCGCATTTACGTAGTAGATGTCTATGGGCTCCAGTAACCATTTAACACCAGGTAGGCTGTGAGCTCGTCCACCCATTTTAGCAATAAAAATAATAATAATAATATTGAATCAAATAAATGTATAATATGAAACCTCGAAGAGATAACGGATTCCTAGAATAACTCTTCGGAACAAGAAAGATCACAAGTACACTGAAGAATACTATGGAGTTCAAACCGTTTTCACTAAGGATGAAGGACGCCAACTAATAGACTGGATTCACTATTTGGGAAGATTAGATTTTATAGAAAAATACGTACCCGTACGATCACGCGGTATACCTTCAGGCCTCCCGTATCCCGGAGTTGAAGTGGCGGCCGACGCCGTGGGGGGCGCTGCACCCGGCGCTGCGCTCCCGCTCGCGCGCCAAGCAGCGCCTCGACTACATCCGCCGCGAGCTGGCGCGCCCCACCGCCTGCAGGTCAGTGCTGTACACAACCACTCACCGTCAGCCCGCCTGTATCCTTCCGCGAACGTTTTTTTTTAAGTGATTTTATGACCTGGTAACTAAGACCTTTAAGTCATGTCTTATTTTAATTTATATTCTTATTTTTATAAAAAATTATGATATGGGGTGAAATGAAATAAGATGAGTTGATATGGAATGAAATATAATCTCAGTAAAATGGTGGTCATTTACAGAGATTTTTTTTCAGTGGACTTTTTGGAGGATCCCGAGAAGTTACGTTCAGCGGCTTTGTTTCATTTTCCCACATTTGTGCACTATCACAGATATTAAACAGTGCACAAACCACCGTTATTACACATTAAAACCTGAAGAAACACTAAATAGACAAAATAAAACAAATCACACAACTTCACTCCTCGCGTTCCTGCCAAAAAGTACGCGAACATGTCCTGTCAGTTCCCCCGGACTTAAGCTTCTTTCAGACCACGCTATACTATAGTGTCATATAGTATAACAGCCTACACTTAGCCAATAATATATAGTACAGTACGGTGTGAACGTGTCCACAACAATGTATGGTGCGCGATATGAGCTATATATTATTATTATAGCGTAGTCTGAAAGCGGCCTTAGGAATGTCCAAAATACAATAAATTATCGTTATATACGTACGATACGTATAGTAGAGTTGTAACTCTAGCAACACATTAAGTTGCCGGCTTTAAAAATGTTTTTTTTTTTAATTATAGGTACAGAAAGGATCGAGTTGACCAAAGTTAAGTGTTTTTGCTTGGATACCTTCAAACTTATATTTTTGTTATTATTGATTTATTGTCAATTTAAGTAATCTTGATCAAATCAAATATTTGAATTGATTTCATGTTTAAAATAAATATTGGAAATAGAATTGAATGTGGTTAATAGTATAATTGAATGGTATTGATAATAAAAGTAACTTAGTCTGTGACTGTCAGAAACTGACCGAAAAAAAGTATTAATACAAAGTTATCATTTTTTATGAAGCTTTAAAGAATATTTGACAGGGTTTGATAAAAATGGCGGCCGCTACCAATATCACCGTTGTAAGGTTACCGATTTTAGCTTTAATCGTTTTTTCTTGTTTGGAAATAATGTATTTGTTACTGTTTTGGATCGAAGGTAGACGACTGTCACTGTGTCGTTTTTGTATGACCACATTCAGTTCTAATGTTCATTTAAACAGATATCTGACGTGAAACGTTTTTTTACACAAACACGAACTATAGTGTGTTCTTTGACTTTGCTAATCGAAAATCTAAAAGAATTAAGAGTAAATTTGTTTTTATGTCTCTGAAACAGATTCTAGTAATAGTGCAAGACATGGAAATAGCAGTAATTGTAATTTAAAGAAATAAGATAATATGCAATTTTTTTATATGCAAAGCATATCGACGCTTGAAAGGCCAACGTGACTAAGCGACAATGCGTGAACTTTACAGTAGACTAATTTAAAGTTCAAATGCCTGAAAACAAAATTTATTTTAACGAATCCAGCTGTACTAGAATCTAGCTAGTAGCTGTAGGATTGAAATGATTTTAATAGACCTAGAAATATATTTTTTTTGCGCATCGAATATGGTTATTGCCTATAATTTATGTACTAAGCAGTTAATGTCGCTTAATCACTTTTGCCTTTCAAGCGTCGATATATTTTTTTTTATTGTTAGGGCGAATTAATAATTGACATGGATACGTATCATCGAGGTATCAATCAAAGACAACAGTGAAAATGTTCTTCGTAAGTTGGGGTTGCCAGCTATGACGTAAAATTTCTATTTGGATCTTAAATTTTTTCGACCCCCATGTATTGACGAATTGCGACTTGATTGCAATCAATTTTAATATAAAAGTTTATTTTGACGAAAATACACGGCTACACGGTATCATATATAATACATGCAAGCGGTAAAAGTCGGTATTTCAAATAATAACACAACCTATAATAGACCTTTAGTTTCCAAGTTAAGTCTGAGTGCACACTATGCGTATCGTTTATAATTGTATATTTTTCGAGTGAATTGTTTCGACCTCTGAAACATGGTGAATGTTCAAAGAAAATCTCACCTCTAATTATGTAACAACAATCTCAGTTTCATTCGGATGAATTCGGACAATCGATACAAAGCATTCGATAAAAAAATATATATCATAGAAAAATTTTCTAAAACGTTCGATCGAAACATTAGTTTTATTATAACTTTTAGTAATAAGTAAACTTTTTATTACGTAGTTAGACGTTTAAAATGGTGTCGTCGTTTCATTGTTATTATCGTAATGGAGATTGGGAATTTTTCGATATTAAAATTACACTAAATATTATGTTTATCATAAATTTCTCGATAACGGCCTAAATTTCACATAAAACAAAATACATTTATATTTTTTACGTACGTACACACGACAATTATTAATAATTCCTTCACGAGTTAAGGAGCGGGTTGAAAGATTTATAAAAAGCTCACCTTTGGAAAAAAGCAATATCGTTATTAAATATCGATATAAAAATAGAGTTGCAAAAAGTAGTTTACAAAACTCACTAATTTACTCTTATGAAGAAAGTTCCTGAATATTTTTTTTGTTTCATAAATAAATCACATCTCTATATTGAAAATGTTAATGCACCTTAAATAATTTAAATGTCGCCGCACGGCTTGTATGTAGAAATGCGTTATAGGATATAAAATGTTGTTTATGAATCACTTATTTTTTTCGAGGCTCACAGATTTTAATGTCACTGTAGTCACGGAATCCCTTGCTATGATCAAGGGCCTATATAAAAAAATATATAAAAATATATCAACGAAGATATAATTGAATATGCAATTTCGAAAAGGGCACATGTCGCTTATTTTGTCAAATACGTTTTTTCATATACATGTAGTTTTGAGGCTTACCTACACCCGTTTTATAATAATTCCAGTAATTTTCTTTAATTGATATTTAACACTACAATATATCTCAAGAGTTAATATTTTAAATTTTACACTGCTTTAGAAAATAATCAGTTTTTTTCATATCCTGAACATTTTACATTTTCAGAGATGTGCCCTTTTNCTTATTTTGTCAAATACGTTTTTTCATATACATGTAGTTTTGAGGCTTACCTACACCCGTTTTATAATAATTCCAGTAATTTTCTTTAATTGATATTTAACACTACAATATATCTCAAGAGTTAATATTTTAAATTTTACACTGCTTTAGAAAATAATCAGTTTTTTTCATATCCTGAACATTTTACATTTTCAGAGATGTGCCCTTTTCGAAATTTTCTTATTCAATTGAACCAATTGATTTAGATTTTGCCATATGGAACTTATTCGCAAATGTGTAGTCCGTATTTACGATGACTTAAAATCTCGTATTTTTTATTTTCTTTTAATTCTTCCTAAATTTTTATATAATCTATTCGTGGATTACATGTTTTTCGGGTTTTTCGTCACTTATTATCTTTTCTAATAATTTCTTTATTTTAATTATTTTCTTAATTAAAGTAATGGTGTATAAGTTTTAGGTATTTTAATGCAAACGCTGAGCGTAAAAAAACATTAAAAAAAGACTTTTAAATTCGATTACATATACATACATATATATATATATATAAATTTGTTATTTCTAATAAATAGATAAAGATCACTGAAAATATTTCCCCACCTTGAAGAAAGAAAGAAAGAACGTGTAAAAAATGTAAAAAAATAATAATAATATCGCTCTTAAAAAACAAATGAGAAAGGCCGAATGATATGTTTACTGGCAACATCTCTCAACGAACTCTTGCGTGTAATGCAGTTACGTGATCGAATAGAGTGCGGACTGCGTCTATTAGTCGATTATTTTTTATCGTTTTGTAATATCGATATTACGAAACCGATATAGACGATTAATTAATTTGAATAGATCTTTATAATCACGTTTTGTTAATGCCAATTTTTCCTCTTAGGTAGAGATAATAGTAATCTAAGATTTCTAATCATCAAACGAACTGAATAAAGAAATTGTAAATATTAGAACAAAAGTCTGAATTGAAAACATAATTGATCTACTTCTACGACAAAAAAGAAACTGTGTTGTGTCAACAAAATATTTTAATACATAGTTACAGCAGCTTTAAAATGACACGTAAAATATTAATAATAATAAAATAAAAAAAAACGAAAGTTTCCTAAGCGAACTAAAAAAAGACTAAACCTAGTTAAGTGAATGAAATCATATTTCAACGAACACGATCGTAATTAGACTAAATTGGAAGTTCAAACTGAAAAACTACGGTAACCGTCTAGTCAACGAGCCCTTCAACTGTAAATACACGCCAATCAAAACAAAGGGCTTCTTAATATCTCGAAAAGCATTGCACAAGAACAATAAAATTAATACGAATAATAACGAAAAGTATTACAAATACACATATTATATCAAAATATAGCTTTAAGTGAGACGCTTTTACTGTATCAAATGCAGTTTACATTACTATTATTATATATATCTAAGTGCCACTTTTCTTATTCGAATAAATAAATGAAAAATATCGACATATGCGGGGCAGCTCTTGCATGAAAAAAAAACGAAAAATAATTTAAATCTCTTGTTGAATTTATCGACCAAACTTTTCGATATCGTATCGATTTTTTTTATAATTTACAATTAAGAGAAATGATTTTTATTATGACGAACGATTTATCGATATAAAATAATCGAGTTAACATCGTAATACGATAGTTTCGATAGTATTTGAAAACCATAATATAGTCTTAAGTAATTGCGCGTTGAACAAAACAGCTCTGTTGTTTCTGTATAAATTGTATACAATAATTGATTTGTTTCAATTAACTCTTTGACTGCTATGTAGGTCAACGGTACCCTACGTGGCGCATTGAAGTAATCACATCAATTTCTATTACTAAGGCGCCCCTCCACGGTGTTTCCCGAGCGCTATGACATGTCCTTCTTCAAAGAATTCTTGTGTAGAGTATTAAACGGTAGGCAGCGGCTTGGCTCTGCTCCTGGCATTGCTGACGTGGCTCAGGTGGGCCGTATGCTCGTCTGCCTATACGACAAAAAAAAATCTAGTAAACTCTAGGAGAGACGAATCTATTTCTAAGTGACCTAAAAGACAAACAAAAGAAGGCAAAGTTAGGCAATCCAGGCGCTTAATAACAGAAATCGATACAATTACTGCATTGCGCCGCGTAGAGCACCAATGATCTACATAGTAGTCAAAGGGTTCAAATTATCATCCGTCCCGATTAGCATTGCATTTTAAAAAGCTCAAACTGAAGCGCTTACAGCGGAGCTATACATTAGCGTTCGCTTAAAACGTTCAATTAAAAATATGCAATCGTGTAAACACTATTTAGCTGTTCGTATTATCATCGAAGAAACTTACGTCAGATTTTAGCTTAGACATTTCCTTTAAGCCTTCGTCAAACAGAACGCGTACTTAGCGCCGCGTACTTAACGTCGCGCTCTTTTCATGTCACACCAATTGACTAGATGAGTCTAACGCTCCTTGACGCAACGCATTCGCCAAATCATAGGGCCTTTCGATAGCAGTGTGAACATTTAAAAGTATTAAGAAATCGAGTGATTCAGATGTGGCATTGTATAAGCATGGGTATTTTCTAACTATTTATATCATTTTTTCGGGCATTATCTAGTATTTTAATACACATTCACTCTGACGCTAAAATAAAATTTGAAAAAAATTGCAACGCCTGACGTCAAAGCGTCCTAACGCCGCGTCAGAGCGCTGCGTACTTATAGCGCTGGGTCTCTGTTTGACGGTATGTTACCATACTAGTACAACACATTTCGGCGTCAGTTTAGCGCTCTGACGCGCGCTAATTACGCGTTCTGTTTGACGAAGGCTTTAGTTTATGAGAAAAATTAAAATGACGATCGCGCACAAATAACTGTGGTCTTCTGGTAATCATGTAGATACATTGCCTTTGACAGGCGACAAGTGACTTAATTAATTCCAAAGTGTTTTCTCTCAAGTTTATTATTAGGCCAATATACGTTTAGGCCAAAAATGTCTTGCTTCAAATGAACGTGTAAGAGCGAAACACTTTCTAGAATTTCTTAATAGAAAAAAAAAACGTTTTCCTTATTTTTTTATGACAAAATTTTACGAGTAATAAAACGTTCAATAGTAAGTATGCGAACAATATATTTTGTAAGGCAACGATGAGACTTACCAACTAACATTCCCTTAGACTGAAAACTGTATAGGAGAGAGGCTAATATAACCGAAGCGAAACTTCAGAACCAAAACGCGTACATAATATTTTACAGCAAAAATGTATTGTGAATAATGTCGGAGACACTGTTTTTTGATAGCACACAGACACACTACCAAACTAGTATTTATTTAGTATTTTCTTCGGTCTTCGTGAGTCGTAAAGACAATAAAAACGATGTAATTTACACTTTAATGTCATGTTTTTAAGTGTCACTATATTAATATAAATAAATAAATAATATAAATAAATATATACTAACAATCACGCCACGTTAACTGGTCCCGTGATAAGTTCGTAAAGAACTTGTGTTACAGGTATCAGATAACGGATATAAATGTAAGATTTTTTTATTATACACATACATATTTTAATATACAATCCATAACCCTGGAAAAGACATTTTATATTTATCTTACAAATATCTTCCCTTGGCGGGATTCGAACCCGCGACCCCCTTTTGTAGTGACTTACCACTACACCAGACGGCCGTTTACCGTATTTCCAACATTATGAATATATTACTTTACAGTTTTCGTGGTCACGGACGAGCCTTCCAAGTAAAAGTAGTTCCAAATTGTATTTACTAGAGAATTGCGTCACTAATATCCCACTCAATAGTTATGAAGTTGAAATAACGTGTTTTAGGAATTTAGTTCGAGTACTTGAGAGTTATCTCCTGTTTGCTTAGTGCGAGTTTCTTAACATTCTCGATAGCGTAAAAGTTAAGCCAATTTTGTATGCATGTTTGTATGTATGTTGGAACAGCGCCCCTAGCGTAGGAAACGTAGGCAAACGATCCCATTCCATACAAATATGAGCTAACTTTTACGCTATCGAGAACCTTAAAAAACTCGCACTAAGCACACTGATCTCTATCTATAGAGGTAAGATGCGTCTCTGCGTATAGTGCTATCAAAAAACAGTGTCTTTTAGTTTAATTGTGAGAAAAATTACATCTTTTATAAATCAACGAAGTTTATTATAGTCATTACGGAATTCTTAAGTTTTGTTTAGATAAAATAAATAAAATTTTCGTGGTGCAGTCGATTTATTTGGACCGTGCCTAGAATGGTTTTGTTGTTGACGAAATGCTGTGCTCACAGAGCGCCATCTTTGTGAGCGCGTGACGGTTGAGTTGACGAGATTTCACATTTTGAATTCTACAAGAACCACCACCAAGACTAAAAGGCTGTGAAACAATTAATTCGGTTTGGCGTGTTTATTAATCGGAGGCGAAATAATCACGCGTGGTTTTTGAATCGAATTTATATTTTATGAAGCGCGGACACAAAATTAACTATTGTTAAATCGAGATTATCGCCTAAAATGTCTGTTTGAATTCTCGATCGTAACGACACGATTGCTTTATGGACCACGTACCGGCTGAACCGAATTGCCTAGAAATAAGATCATGTTTTGTTGTACTTATCCATCTTGAAGTTAATCGTTGGGATTCATTACGTTCATAAAACGTTATTTTTTTTGTTACCTTTTTTAGTGTTGCCAATAAAGAAGAATCGTAGTAGAAAACGTAAGGACTTTCATAGTTCGATACGTTTTTTGTACCGGTATTGATAGATTTGTTGTTGACAAATCGACGGGTGAAAGGGACTTTTGGTTTAGGCATTTTTGCAGCTTTACTGGAGAGCCGTTTTTTTTAAAGGTTAAAATTTGGACAAAATACCATTACAAAAAAAAACATCTTCAGCTATTTGAATGGGGTAAACTTAATTGAAGTTCAATTGAAAACATCGAATTGTTGATGCTAATCTATCTATCTATATATATAAAAATGAATTGCTGTTCGTTAGTCTCGCTAAAACTCGAGAACGGCTGGACCGATTTGGCTTATTTTAGTCTTAAATTATTTGTTCCATCCAGTATCAGAGAAGGTTTAAAAGGTAGATAAATATGAAACTGCTCGGAATTAAATAAAAATAACAATTTTGTTTTCCCTTCGATGCGTCCCCGGTCGGACGGATTCCTTTTGTTTGTTTTAAGTATATTTTAGACAAACGCTTAAGTCTTTTATTTATCGATTGAGGCACTACGAAGTCTGCCGGGTCAGGTAGTACCAAATAAAACGGACCTTTAAGTACTTAAATTACAAAGATCAATGTCGCTTAAAAACCAAATGCCCTTTCACCCCTCGAAATGTTTGTAAACGCGAATGAATCGTTTCGATAAACCTTATTACCGTAGTAACGAGAAGGGAATGTGAAAGACGCAGCCAAAGTGATAATCGCGCTGTTGCGTGTTGGGTCCATAATTTTTTGTATTTCGTCTTAAAAAAATTTTTTGTTCTCTCATTAAAATGTGTAACTGTGGACCTGTGATTTTTTGGATAAAAACATTTTTTTTTTTGAGAATTTATTTGTGTTGGTAATGTTTTTTTTTTAATATTAGATCTGAATTTTCGTAATAAAAATATGTAAAATTCCATTTAAGAAATTTCTGTATTTGTTGTTTCGGATTTTATTATGATTATGTGAACAGTTGTACCGTTTCATTATACATAGCTTTTGCATTATTTTAGGAAAAAAACTTTTAGTAAATTTATAATAATAAATTTATTAAATTAATGTTGTAATAAAACGATGTACAATCTCTTTGCCTTCAATGTTTGAAAATGTTTAGATATTTATAAATATATATCGACGCTTGAAAGGCAAACGTGACTAAGCGACAATGCGTGAACTTTACAGTAGATTAATTTAAAGTTGAAATTAATTTAAAATATACCTCAGAAATATCTAAAAAAATTATATTTTAACGAGTCTAGCTATAGGATAGAAATTATTTTAATGGACCTAGAAATATTTTTTTTTTGTGCGTCGAATATGGTTATTGCCTATCATTTATGTACAAAGCAGTTATTGTTGCTTAGTCACGTTTGCCTTTCAAGCGTCGATATATAAACTGTTAAAGTGCATACAAAATGTTTACATAAAGATTTTTTATTCGTTTATTTAATTGTTCAACGGTGTAAGATTGATTTACAGAGGGATTCTCGAGAAAGAATAGGCAATGTCAATAGTGAACCTTGCCAGGTATAAATAAGCGTTCTCAGACAAACTCTNCAGTTATTGTTGCTTAGTCACGTTTGCCTTTCAAGCGTCGATATATAAACTGTTAAAGTGCATACAAAATGTTTACATAAAGATTTTTTATTCGTTTATTTAATTGTTCAACGGTGTAAGATTGATTTACAGAGGGATTCTCGAGAAAGAATAGGCAATGTCAATAGTGAACCTTGCCAGGTATAAATAAGCGTTCTCAGACAAACTCTATACTGTTTTTACGGTTAATATCTGATCGATGTCAATCACTCAATATCGTATTAACGATTTTAAGTGAAAACTATCGCAACCTGATAATTTTGCCCATATCTTTCAAGTAATCTTTTGTGTAAATCAATCTTAATACATTAATTTTTGTGAAAAAAAAAACAATTAAAAAAAAAATTTTTTTTGGTTTAAGTTATAACCTAATCTTGACAGTTGGCTTTACGTCAAGCTACATCAGTATTCTAATTCGTCAAAATTGTGGTCTCTGGCTTTTTATAGGGGCTTGTACTTAAAATTTTATCGTTTAGAAATATGTATTCACATTTCTATTTATCTTATTGATATTAATTGTTATGTATGTCACTCTTATTGAATATATTCGTATGTGTAGTAGCAAAAGCGGGCTTTTATTTGTTTTTCCTGTTTACCTTTTTCATGTTTACTCCATTGAAATGCCATTTAAATTAAAAGTCATTTCAGGATTTTTTCTACTCAATACTCCTCTACATCATGAAATGTGATGTGCTATAAAAGTTTTTGCATCCCATTGGCTCTGGCTCTACGAATAAGATATTAATTCCAGAACACCTACTATTTATATAGGTTCGATTTAAATTAAAAAATCAAGTTAATTTATTTAAAAAAAAAGATTAAATAAAAAAAGTAAAATACATTTATATAGACATTATTTATTTAGATTATAATAAAGACAGTAAATGTGTATGCACATATTATACACAAAAACACATATATGCAGTACATAAGTGTATATTTGTGTGTGTATATACATATAACTTTACCAACTGAATGCGCTGAATCCTTAACTTGAACACGCGCAGGTCAGTAATGGTCCTGATCTCGCGAGGTATCTCATTCCGTAGCAGAACAGATTGCACAACAAAATAATTATGAACATAACCAGAACTATATGTGATACAGCAAATTAATAGCTTTTACTGTCTACGTTGCCTGTAATTACGCATTTTTCCAGATTATGTACATTAAAATCAATAAGAGTTAGAATAGATTGTCGAAATCTTGAAATAATAGATAAAAAATGTCCTGATAGAAATTCACCATGAATATAAACATTGCTTAAAACAGTACTTTATAGTACCTACTACAATGCTTTGAAATGTTAGGTTGTTTTAATAATTTTCACCCACTACTCTTACTAATCAGGCCAAGGACTGATTGTAACTCAACTGACAGATGAGCCTTAGATTTTATTCAACGAATTTATCATGCGCAGTGGGTGTGTGTTAATTAATCAAATTTAATTCTACTGCTTGATATATGTACCTCTAGCTTTTGTTCAGCGTAGGTTGACTAATGAGTTCACGGCCCCTCCGGTGCTAAATTATCTATGGACCCTACAAACATCATAACGCGATTGTGAAAATCGAAGATTTAATGATGTTCCATTGTGTAACAGTTGTTTCACCCTTAAAACCAATTCCAAGATAGTGTCGCGGCAAATAATAAACAAGAAAAGAGAAAAACAAGGAAATAAACAAAATGGCGGTGCCCATCCGTTCTTTTTCCTACCTATGCTGATAGCCTTGAGAGGCTATTTCAGCTTCTCCTTGACGTGTAGGTGAGCTCGCGGAGCTCAAATCGGGAGTGTTGCTAACATTGGCCCTAGCAAGAGCAGTGCTTCGCAGATTGTTCCGCCGAATCGGAAATGTGACCCACTGAGAAGATTCGGCGAGAAACTCAGCGGGCTGTGTCTATGGGTTAATTTACTTTACACCGTGAGCTCACCTACTCGTCTGGTAACGCTGATATAGCCCCTCAAGGCTATCAGCATACATACAGCAGGCAGCAACTTTTATCTTTCGCGACACAGAACCCAGTTGTCACATACGGCCACATAAAAATAACATAGTTCCGATATTTGCCCAAATCGCACTTACGCAAACCGTGTCATAATGCAACATCTGTATTGTCCACTGACCCAGAATGTTCTCACGGAAGAACAAAGGCGTCGTGTAACATGGTTCTCTACTTTGTGTTTAACCTCTACGTCGCGGAAAAGTGTGATAAACTTTAGTAATTCGTAGGGAAATTAGAACGTATTTATGCGACCGGATTATCATATTAGGTATTTGCTATGAACTTTTTAAAAGTATTTTATTGAACAACTTTATTTTATGTTTTTTATTTTATTGTTTAGATGGGTGGACGAGCTCACAGCCCACCTGGTGTTAAGTGGGTACTGGAGCCCATAGACATCTACAACGTAAATGCGCCACCCACCTTGAGATATAAGTTCTTAGGTCTCAAGTATAGTTACAACGGCTGCCCCACCCTTCAAACCGAAACGCATTACTGCTTCACGGCAAATAGGTAGGGTGGTGGTACTTACCCGTGCGGACTCCTAAGAGGTCCTACCACTAGTAAGGACTCGTTCGCTTACATTTACACGGCTTGGCCTTTACATATTACGATCCATTAGTAACTGAACATGTGGCTATTTCCTATAGATTTTAAAATCAATGTAAGGGCTTGGCAGTATTTTTTTGGCGTAGACGGTAGACGACCTCGGGTACAGGCTTTGCAGACCATTCTCTAGTAGTTTTACTTTAAAGTAAAATGTACTTTATGGACAGAGAATAAAGTGCAAATAGCTCTATTTATTCGCTATTAACAGGAATGGGTTGACTTCTATAGGCGAGCATATGGCCTGGACGCAAGCAATGCCAACAGTGCAGCCAAGCCCCTACCGATCGCTTAGAAACTTAAACCTCGTTTGAAAAAGAGTATGGTATAGCGCTCAAGAAACACCCTGAATTAAATCCTGAGTGAAAAGGCTCATTCGTGATTCGTAACCATGGCTAGCGTCTATGAACACTAATACTTCCATGACGACCTGAACTTAGAGTCCATCAGTAAGAATCTGCAGTCGGCGTCGACGCGCCACTTCGATAAAGCGGCACGACACGAGAACCCTCTCATCGTGGCCGCCGGTAACTACATTCCCGATCCTGCGGAAATAATGGAAAGCAGTCGACGTCGCCCCAAACACGTCATTTCGCATCCTCCCGATCCACTAACGGTGCTTTTAGGTACCTCAAGCACCGCTCATCGTTCCAGTCGAACCCGTCGCTTGCGACGAAGGGCTCGACGAGTAAATTACCCTCAGACACAGCTCACTGAGTTTCTCGCCGGATCTTCTCAGTGGGTCGCGGTTCCGATCCGGTGGTAGATTCTGCGAAGCACGGCTCTTGTTAGGGTTCGTGTTAGCAACGTCGTCAGGTTTGAGCCCCGTGAGCTCACCTACTAGTTAAGGTTCCGCCGATATAGCCTCTCAAGGCTATCAGCTTAGGTAGGAAAAAAAAGCGTCTTGGTGCCCCTGGCATTGGTGACGTCCATGAACGACGCTAACCACTTACCGTCAGGTGGGCCGTATGCTCGTCTGCCTATAAATGCAATCAAAAAAAGACTTGCATTACCTTAGAATGAAGATGAAACGTAAAACCTTTGAAAGAAAATTAAAGGATATAATAATATTTATATAAGGAAATAGACGGTTGCTAGCCCAATAGTCAAATGTCTACGGGTAACATCCCAGTCGACAATAAATCGAAATTCGATCTTGAAAATTATTAAGTATTCGAAAGGTTAGAAATAAAATACGGACAGTAAAAAAATCGAAGATTAAACCGTAAAAGTAATTTGAGTCATGTCACGAAAACCGAAGTCAAATCACGCTGCGACACCTCCGGGCTCCGGTAACCACTTAACACTAGGTGTGCCAAGTGCTCGTAACTTCCACGAATAATATAAACGAAAAAGAAAAAAAGTTCTCTCTTTTGACATATGATTATGGAACCCATAACAGTATTTCACCCTCAGACACAGCCCACTGAGTTTCTCGCCGGATCTTCTCAGTGGGTCGCGTTTCCGAACCGGTGGTAGATTCTACGAAGCACGGCTCTTGCTAGGGTTCGTGTTAGCAACGTCGTCAGGTTCGAGCCCCGTGAGTTCACCTACTAGTTAAGGTTACGCTGGAATAGCCTCTTAAGGCTTACTAGCTTAGGTAGAAAAAAAAAAAAAGTATTTCTAAACTATGTTTCGCTAATGAATACAATCGGTCAATGTACGTTACGTATGTACACACGTTATGTATTTACATGTAAATGTAATATGCAAATTATACATTTACGTTGAAGATTAATGAAATAACTTAGAAGTCGTGAAAAGTGTTCGCTAAATCTTGACAAGGAAGATATTCTGTCCTTTTCATTTCAATACGTACGAGGGAGATGCAAGATGCATTGTTTTACCGTGGGAATACGTTGATTCACAAACTCACAAACCGTCTTGTAGGATGTGTCGAAGGAAAACGCACATTAGCGCTTTATTTGGAATCGAACCTTGACGTCAAGGCGTTAGAGCGATCTCTTGCATTCATGAAATGTATTCATACTACATTTGTTCTAGCTATTATAGCTCCTTGAAGAATAAATACTTTTTTCACCGTGGCAGATCAAACATGCCGCTTTTGCTGCGAGACAACAGTGAACTTTTGTTACTGGTGGTAGGACCTCTTGTGAGTCCGCGCGGGTAGGTACCACCACCCTGCCTATTTCTGCCGTGAAGCAGTAATGCGTTTCGGTTTGAAGGGTGGGGCAGCCGTTGTAACTATACTTGAGACCTTAGAACTTATATCTCAAGGTGGGTGGCTCATTTACGTTGTAGATGTCTATGGGCTCCAGTAACCACTTAATTATTAATTAATTTGGTATTTTTGGTAATTTTTTAAATTGGTAATTTTTTATCACAAAAAATGAGAATTTGTCATAGAGAAATCAAGACAAAACCTTAAACGCTTGTTATGACGAGAAATAACTAGGTTCAATTATTTTGTAGAAATAAAATTATACGTGGATATCAGAAATAGAAAAAAATAACTGTTAGTCAAATATGAGGTTACTGGCAAACATGCACACTACCTCCCCAAACGTTAAGCAGATATTTGAGCTCTTAGTTTCAACTCAGTGTTCCAGAACAGTCTGAACACAAAGTAGTATACTAGAGAGAGAGATTATATTTAAATTTATATCTAGAGAGATGACAGGGTATCATGAGACTCGCCAAGTTTGTTCCCTCAGAATTATATGACGACCTCTCTATCAACAGCGAAATGATTGAGAAGAGGAAGATACTAGAGATAGTTCGTGTAATCACAACTAAAAAGGTACTTTAAATAAATCGTATTCAAAACGCCGTAAAACTGTTCAAGTCAAGTCGCTCAGTAATTACGCAATTAAAAATAAATTGAGTCATACTCACGTGGCTTACTCAATAATTTAAATCAAATTATATAATCAATTACATTAAGAAATTTTAAATTATTTTTAACTTATAAATAAACTGGTTATTTTATTGTTCACGTTGAAGTAGTATTTAGAATAAATAAAACCGGAATTATTATGCACACTTGTTTGAATATTTAACAGTGTGAATCATAATGTCATTTGACTTATGAATATAAATGAATAACGGTTAAGGAATGATTCGACGTGGTTCTGTCATAATATATTTGTCATCATCACATCACCCGTCCTTCATTAACTATAACAGCTGCTATTTAGCCAAATATCATGTGGAAATGCAACAGGTTGCCAACGGTGTTTGAGCGCTAAGAAAGGCCTTTCTTCAAAGAAGGCTGAAATTTGTTTTTCATAATGAGAGATCAGTGCCACTGCCAGACTTCAAAGGCTACGACAACCACACATCGTCGGTCGGACCGTTTTCTCGATGGAATAAAATAAATGTAATAAAAACTAGTAATCTTTTTTTTCCTACCTATGCTGACAGCCTTGAGAGGCTATATATCAGCTTAGCCGTAACGTATAGGTGAGCTCACGGGGCTCAAACCATAGTGTTGCTAGCACTGGCCCTAGCAAGAAGCAGTGCTTCGCAGAATCTACCACCGGATCGGAAACGCGACCAAATAAGAAGATCCGGGGAGAAACTCAGTTGGCTGTGTCTGTGGGTTAATTCGCTCCCCGAGCCGTTCGTCGCAAGCGATGGGTTCGACGAGGACGGTAATCGGTGCTTGTGGTACCTAAAAGCACCGTTAATGGATCGGCTAGTAACCTTTGAATTGCTTTAGCAATGAGAAATTGGGATTATGAGATATAGAATCAGTAGTGCGGGTCAAAGAATCAAGAAGTATAGTAGAACAATCAAATGGAGAGTCCGATCGACCGAATAAGCAGTAGATTACAGGTCTCTCAAATTTTACAATGATCTTTCCTACGCGAATTTTCACCGAGTGCACTATATGACATGTCCTTAAACAAAGTTTGGAAATAGTCCTCAGAAGTCTTCTGAAGTCCACAGAAGTATGTACTTAGCATTACTGATATTCATGAGGGACGTTAACCAGTTCTAACCACCATCTCGTTATTTGACTTTGATGGCTGTAAAAAAACAAATCCACAGCATTAGAAAGTCGATAACTAAGCCTAGTTACAAAACACTATTTAGTTCACAACCGATTCAGTTCGAATTGCAGCAAACGATTAATAAATGAATTCTGCTACTGCTGCTTACCGTATTTACATATTGGCGATTGTAACTAGTGACGTCAGCGTGCCAGTTTGACAGCTGCATTCCCGCGCATTTTTAGTACTAAAAACGTGTTGCTAGCTTTAAATTATTATTATTAAATTCATGTCTCTTTATTTTAATAAATATTAATAATAAATATTTCAAAGTAATAAATAAGTAATAAATATAATAAATAAATAAATAAATAAATAAATATTTCAAAATCAAATTGTGTTTTTTTTTATTATTTAGATGGGTGGACGAGCTCACAGCCCACCTGGTTGTTAAGTGGTTACTGGAGCCCATAGACATCTATAACTGGGCCAATATTTGAATAATGAAATTGGTTATTTTATTTAATGGTTAATGATATAAGTTGAATCGTTGATAGTGAATCTGCTGTCTTATTGAAGTATTTTAATCTTGGTAGCTGTACCGGATCATGGCCTTTTCAATATTTATTAATTATTAAAATCCTTGCCTACTCAAAGAGGTATAATAGTTACAACTCCATCTCCCACTGCAATATTGAAAAAAGGACACACATAACCTATATTATTTACTGATTTCTTTAAATCTCTTTGCCAATAAAATGAAATAATTCTTAAACCTGACCACCCTTCTGTAATCATATGCTAGTAGCGCGCGGAAACTCGGCGCGGACGCACGCGTTCCATATTCAAACTTCTTACAATCATATTCTTTCGTAAGTCTTACAGTGTTCTTCTAAGGTTCGATAGTGTATTAGTGCAGACTGCTGGGAAGTTCAAGGAATTTTTACATTGAAGGTTTGTGAAACGAGTTACGTAATATTTAATTTGGAATAAAATTGTAATTTAACTTACGAAATGTCTTGAAGTATTGTAGTGTGATAATTTATATTGTAACTATATAAATCATGGTTTTTGTCGCAATAATTGTTGCGTGATCTATACTATCGTCGGTCGATTAACTAACTGAGGGCTGGTGTTAAGTAATTATCACTTCGCTCTTAAATAGATTAAATGTTTTCAATTTATTCTTTAATATTTAGACCAGCGTTTGCTGTTTTAATTTGCCTCTATGTAGAGTCGTGTACTGGTTTTTATGATTTCTACTCACTATTAATTAAATATAAGCAATCATTTTATGCCTTAAACTAAATCGATCTATCAAACTTCCTTACAAAGTAAGATGGGAGTTTTTTTTTTGTGACTATAGCTTCCACTGAAAAGACTTCAACGCGTGCTTAGAAATTATTTGTTACCAAAAAGTAATATTCAAACTCAGCAAATGGTATATGTGAAGGTCAAACACTTGTTTGCCATAAAATACGTCATGCTTTGATGAAGGGTTTCCATTCGGCCGAGGACTGATGAAACGAATATCTATATATTAATACGTGAAGCAA
Source organism: Bombyx mandarina (assembly GCF_003987935.1). The sequence goes on along the minus strand of NW_021011679.1, from coordinate 48,214 downwards.
AAACTTTGTATCCCTTTTTACGAAAATTGCGCGGACGGAGGAGTATGAAATTTTCCACACTTATAGAGAATATAGAGAACAAGTGCACAATGCTAATATTCTTTTAAAATAATGCATAAAAGATACATTAAATCAATAAAGAAAACATTACACCCACTATATACCATGTATTTGACGCGTGTGTGCGTCAAGATGCATGCATACTATTCATTGTCAAACTTTTGTTCTTGACGTCTGTGGTCAAATTGAGAATAGATTAAATATCGTTTGTCTTTGTTAATATTTTTATAGTGTACATTGTCTTGGCGAAATTTGCGATTATAGAAGTATAAAATACAATCATAATAGTGTACAAACTTACAATTCCAATTAATTATAGTCGAATTTCGACTACTGCGGGACCTCTAGTACGTTTAAAGATGTCATATTGTGTTGACTTTGCATTTTTTTAAATTGTCATCGAAAGACTTAACTGCTAGTAGTCTTCTCTAGTAGTATTATTCATTGATTCAAATGAGTGTAAGTCGTTAACTATGAAAAAAAATCTCAATTTTATTGGATTTAATAACAACAATATTATTTATGGCCATTCAAAGCTAGGAGACAATGTGTGTGATTCACATAGTCTTTCAGTACAATTATGATTCAAAACGATAATGGATGAAACGAAAAAGCGACACCGAAAAGAGACAGCAAGATACATTTAAAAGATTTACCCGTGAGAGAATGAGATAGAATACTTAAGGCGGTTTAACTTACGACTGGAACTTAACTTGAAGGCAGACGAATGCACGGCCCATTTGACGGTAAGCAGTCACTGTCGTTCGTGGATATAAAAAACTCAATCCCTATTATAGATATGTCGCGAGTAAGCACGGGTGCGTCCCAACATTCTGCATACTTACCACGAAACTATAACTAGTCTGGCCATAAATACTGCTACATAAAAACTTTTTTTTTTCAACTGTTTAATTATTTTGAATTTGGAACACGTATGTTATTTTAAAAACCTCTTTCGATTTTGCGCCATTTCAAATATTTTTTCGTGTTCATTATCAAATTATTATATGGAATGGGGTGTTAAAGAAAATAGGATTGCAGTGATCGCCTTGCACAAAGTTTGTTTTTTTTTATGATTGAAAGTTTACTGGTGGCCCGAAGGCCTTTCCAGTTTCACCAGGACAGGTGGGCGAGCAAAGGCTCAGCCAAGAGGGGTGGGATTTGCTAACAACTGCCCGAGCGCCTCCGAAGGAGACCTAACAACTCAAGAGCAATTGTTTCGCGAATGAATCTACTACCGGATCGGAATCGCGACCCGCTGAGAAGATCCGGCGAGAAACTCAGCGGGCTGATGCATGAGTTAGGTTGCACGTCGACCTCTTTGTCGAGTTCGACGAGTACGGTTACCGGACAAAGTTTGTATGGAGCCGTCGGTCATATTCTAGACACTTCAAAAGCTTGGTATCAGCAGCATGTGCTATCAACAGATACAACAACACTTCGTCTGTCGAAGACCAGAAAAGATCGGGGCGGCCGCGTGCTGTTAGAATTACAAGTTAATGCTGTTAAAGCCAGAATTCGTCGAAACCCCATTAGGAAGCAAAAAAATCTTATCACGAGAAACGAAGATTCCCGCTAGGACTCTGTCGCGTATTATAAAACAAGACCTGAAGCTCGGTGCTTATAGTCGATATACAGGACAAGCCCTAAATCAGTCTTTACAGTTAAAGAGAGTGGATCGATCAAAACGCCTTCTGTCGCGATACGCAGGTGAAAGACACAGAAATATCCTCTTTACCGATGAAAAAATATTCACGATTAAAAAACAGAACAATAATCAAAATGATAAAGTGTACGCTCACAGTTCTAAAGAAGCTGCTCAAGTGGTCGGAAAGGTACAATGTGGTCATCATCCTGCGTCAGTGATGATTTGGTGGAGCGTGTCTTATCAAGGAGTCACAAATGTGTAGCCAAAGTGTATCAAGATACAGTCTTGAATCATGTTGTGAAACCTCTCAGCAATACACTTTTTAAAAATATACCGTGGACTTTCCAGCAGGACTCTGCATCTGGTCACAAGGCACGAACTACCCAAGCCTGGCTTGAAACCAACGTTCCGAACTTTATAAGAGCTGAAGACTGGCCCTAATTTAGCCCAGACCTCAACCCTTTAGACTTCAAATTATGGTCAGTTTTAGAGGGCATGACCTGCTCTAAAGGATCCGGTGATATTGAATCTCTTAAAAAATCTTTGGAACAAGCAGTGACAAAATTTCCCTTGGAAACAGTGCGTAAATCCGTAGATTCGTGGCCAAGCAGATAAAAGGTCTGTATATGTAAGGCCAGGCGAAAGGTGGCCATTTAGAATAGAATGTTTTGTATTTTTTTTTTGAAACTTTAATAAATATGTAGGTACAAATTTTAATAATATTACATTACTTCATTAAAAAAAATGCATTTTCATTAGATAGAACTCATATCTTAAGGTGGTAGGACCTCTTGTGAGTCCGCACAGGTAGGTACCAACAACGGCCCCTATTTCTGCCGTGAAGCAATAATGCGTTTCGGTTTGAAGGGTGGGGTAGCCGTTGTAACTATACTGAGACCTTAGAACTTATATCTCAAGGTGGGTGACGCATTTACGTTGTAGATGTCTATGGGCTCCGATAACCACTTAACACCAGGTGGGCTGTGAGCTCGTGCACAAATCTAAACAATAACAAAATAAAAATAAAACATATATCCGATCCTTTTCAGTTTAGTTCAGTGACGATTTTAACAAAGAGTCTCGTTAAAATTTTTGGAGAAATTTCTAAAATCTTGTTATCAATGAAACTATCAAATTTAATATTTTAAGTGAATCCATAAATATCTGGAATCGTTGAGCACAAAGCGAACTCTTGTCACGCCCACTATACGACATGCTAATACAATGAGTCAATATTGCAAGACAAACAGATTTCTGAATCGATTTCAAATTGTAAGCAAAATTCGAGTTGTCCGATTGCGCTGAACTTATTTTAAGTGAAATAGATGTTTTTTCTGATTGTCTCACTACTTACAGGAAAAATCTGTCGCGGATCATCTCCCAATTAAATTAATCTTAAGCAATGAATGAAATTTATTCAAATCTTAGCTGTATATATTTTTTTTATTTTTGATGTTAATGCACTTTCGATTGCACCTATAATTGAGGTGACATCTGCCATGAACTTTTGTCAATTTGTCAATGTTTTGTATTGATGATCACTTTGTTGGTGCGACTTAATAAATAAATAAATAAATAAAAAAAAAAACAGTTAGTTATGTTATGTAATGTTATGACGACGCTTGTACCTGAAAGTAAGTATTGTACTTTTTGACGAAGCATGTTGCTGATAACTCTATTTCTGTAATCTGACGAAGCGTGTTGCGGATAATAACATGTACTTTTAGGTTAGGAATATTGTTCTTTTTTTTATATTATCCGATAATTAAAAACGTTAGTTATTTATTCTGTTAGTTATTAACTGACTTGTGGGGAATATCGGTAAAGGTTTTGAGGTCTGTAATAGACATTATTGCTTCTCATCTTGTTAGTATTTTTAATGATTGTATTAGGTGTGGTGTGGCCTGACTTAATGAAACATAGTAAAGTGATTCCTCTTTTTAAATCTGGTAGTACTGATGACCCCTCTAACTATAGACCTATTTCAGTACTCCCTACGTTAAGTAAGATCTTTGAAAAAAATATTTTGACACAGCTTTTAGAACATTTTAATTCAAATAACCTGCTTCATAATAAACAATTCGGGTTTACCAGGGGTCGCTCTACCACTGATGCAGGTGCTTATCTAATCAAAAATATCTTTCAATCTTGATGGTCTTGGAATTTTTTGTGACTTATCCAAAGCATTTGACTGTGTTGAACATGAAACATTGGTGAGGAAACTACATCACTAGGTTATTATTAGAGATGGTGCATTGGAACTTATTACTTCCTATTTATCGGGAAGGATACAAACAGTAGATGTGTGGTTTGTTATTTGTTGTTCGTATTGGCGGGATATTTTACTCCGAACATATAAAAGTCAAACACACCATTTCCACAATATCTATAATGTGTACAATGTTATAATATAAACTAAAAAGAGGAAACAACGCTAAGCACTACAAGATACAAATTAAAATTAAAATTACTACAATCAACACTTAACTGGACGCGCGCGAATCTCGTCGCATGACGTCACGGGACACCAGCGCGTTCGGGAACCCCGATCGCGTCCGATGACGCCCGAGTGCGGCCGAGTGTTGCACACTACAGATGTAAAAGGTAATAGATCTTCAGGCGCCGTGTTGAAAATGAGTGTACCTCAGAGTTCCATCTTGGGTCCTTTTTTATTTCTAATATATATTATATATAAACGATTTACCTAGTTTTATTGAGTCCCGACAGGAGGTCGTATTATTCGCAAGTCTATGACGAAGTGAATGATGCGGTTTCGTAAGTGGTTCATTGGTTCCGTATCAATAATCTCTTATTGAATAGTAAGAAAACTAAATGTATTAAATTTACTTTAAAATGTATTAAATCATCTTTTAATGTGAGACAAGTAGATAGTAATGTAATTGTTTCTGAGGAATCATTGGAGCTTGTTGAGTCAACTGTGTTTCAGTTGGTGTAACAGTGGACTCCAAACTGCAGGGGGGCCTCATCTATATATTAATACGTGAAGCAAAAACTTTGTATTCCTTTTTACGAAAATTGCGCGGATGGAGGAGTATGAAATTTTCCACACTTATAGAAAGTATAGAGAAGAAGTGCACAATGCTAATATTTTTTTTAAATAATGCATAAAAGATACATTAAATCAATAAAGAAAACGTTACACACACTACATACCATGTATTTGACGCACACACGCATGCATACTATATAATGTCAAACTTTTGTTCTTGACGTCTGTTGTCAAATTGAGAATAGATTAAATATTGTTTCTCTTTGTTAATATTTTTTATAGTGTAGCCTTGGCGAAATTTGTGATTATAGAAGGATAAAATACAATCATAATAATGTACAAACTTACAATTCCAATTAATTATAGTCGAATTTCGACTACTGCGGGACCTCTAGTATTCATAAATTGGCGAGTAAGCTCAGCTCTGCAGCATACGCAGTAAAAAAAATTAGAACGTTAACAAACGCGGACACGGCTCGTTTAGTTTATTTTAGTTACTTCCACAGTGTCATGTCCTATGGCATTTTGCTATGGGGCAATGCGGCCGATGTAGAAATTATATTCATTCTGTAGAAAAGAACTATACCCGTCGACTTGCCCGAACGGGCTCTTGACGCTCACCCCACAATGCCTCGACTTTTTTTTTCGTTCCTTAGCTGAGAGCCCTGTGAGGCTATTTCAGCGTAACTTTAACTATAGTAGAATTATTTTGTCCGTGCAGTTTCGGTCATAAAAAGTCGGAGCGGTGAAGCGAGTATTTCGCTCTCTCTTTCACTCACGAGCCTTATGGACGGGCATAGTGATGCGCATTATTGTTGTCGATAAGCGCTATAATTATTTTGTCGCTGCAGTTTGATTCATAAAACATAGCCCGGCTAGGGCGGTGAGCATGTTGCGTAGGCGCAACGCCATTATCGATAAAAACAAATGAGTCATCGAAGGCAGGTACATGACGGCGGGGTGGTATGCGAAGGGTGGTGAGACATTGTTATGTTATGAGTAATTTGTAGTTACCTGCAAGTTATAGTACATGATGTCGAAGAGTAATGTGTTTTTATGCATTTGTTCTCTGAATTTCTTTAGTGACACAATGGCTACTCCTTTGTTTCGTATCAAAACGGCAGAATTTATTCAAAATAATATTTTCACGTGTTGTTATCAACAATATGTTAAAAATCTTCACTGAAATAAGAATAAATCCCGAAAAGTTAAAAAGTGTTAATTTCTGCCGTTCTCGTTAACTTGTTGCGGCGATATGTGGTGTAAGTGTTCGATTAGTGATTTTTTCTTTCATTTTTATCACTAACCCACAAAATGACAAAACTAAATACACTATCGATAACAATTATCGCCAACAATAATGCGCATCATCATGCCTGTCCATAAGGCTCGTGAGTGGAAGAGAGAGCGAAATATTCGCTTCAGTGCTCCGACTTTTTATGACCCAAACTGCACGAACAAAATAATCCTACTATAGCAAGTGTTATGTTTTTTATGTTAAGTATGAATTATGCTTGACATTGAAGTATTTTGTTTATTAGTATTCAACTACGGTGTAGAATTACGATACGCTGAACACAGAGATAGCCCGTTTTTGAGCACGACTTGTGTTTAAATAATAATATCTCAAAAAATTAAGCGATAACACAGGGGTTTTTCTATTTTAAATTAAATTGCTTAAACTATATAAATTGAGATAAAAATAGAACAATACACCTGTCTATACAAAATAATTTATTTACAGCCCTTTAATTTTGCATAAAAATCTGACGGCGTGAGCCGTAATTTTAGATAAGCTTTACGTGTCACAGATACGCAAATACCACAGTTAGACCTACAATTAAAATAATTAACATAACTAGACTAATATTCTCACTAAATAAACAAAAATCACAGGGATAACGCTTACCATTACTGAGAAAAATAAAAATTAGTGCAACAGTTCTCATTCACACAGATTTTTTTGTTCTACATACCATACAATATAAAAAAAAACAATTACTATACAAAATATTACTTTTAAAGCCCTTTCTAAAAAGGTATAATAACACTTGTACATTGGATCGCATTGCAATATCCAAAGGTAAACAAAAAAAGTATCACCAAATGGCGGGTCTAATAAGGGCTTGGTACACACTGAGTGCGTGATCCGGAAATACGCTCAGTCACGGACAGGTCCGGACTTCTATGATAAAGAGGCTAGTTGGAGCTAAACGATGTAGGAGCGATAGAGTCATAAGTCTCACTTTTATACACCTATGTTTCATGTTTTTTTTATGTATTAGTTAAATTTTGCGAAGTGGATGAAGAGTGGATATTTAATGCTATAAAACAACAACAAACAAATAAAATTTAGCAATCTATGTAGTCCCTTGTCCCCCGGCCGCCATCTTGGAAAAAGGGGTGAAAACACTTTTTTCGCGATATCTCGGAAACTATGCGTCTTACAAAAATTTTGTAAAGTCATAATTTGTAGCAAATACTTTTGCCTACAAATATAATTATACAATTTTATGCCCAAAATAAAAAATTAAAGAAGTTATAAGCAAAAAAGTAAGTTTTTTTTTTTATAAAAAATTCTATAAACAAAATTCTTTTTTGCTCGACTTTTATTTATTGCAAATATATTCTTACAAAATTTTGATTTAATTCGTACAACTTTACTTATTCATTCCTAACTCTTTTCCCCGCCACCCATGAGGTAGAGTCTGTAGGCGCGTTTTTTTTTACGTGGTATCCCCAGTAGGCCTAGTCCACGGACATCTTGCTTATATATTTTAAATTTCACAAAAATTAAAACCACCTACTACACCATAACAAATAATTAGTTTATATTTCTACCCTGTATGATGTTATAAAAACTTAAAATACTTAACAAAGATTTCGTAGGATAGCCCGCAAACCGTACGCAATCAAGTTGTAACAAGTTTCTGCGGATAAAGGTGATCGATGATAGTAATTTTTTTTTTAATTTTACAATTTTACCTTAATTACATTGCACCAGAAATTATTTTAAACATTAGGAAAAAAATTCCATGCAGTTTTAAAATATTATACATACGTTGAAGTTTTCTTTACTTTCTTGTTTTTAACTTAGGGCATTTTACAGCATTTTCCTAGCATTTTTGAAGAAATTACTGATGTAAGAATCATCATTTTTATATAACATGGAAATACGTATATAATTATTGTTCAAATAGTTGTGTTTGCATGCAAAAAATGCAATATTCGGACCTTAAATTAATATTAATGAATAACATTTCAATGGACTAATGGTACATGTGGTGTGCGTGTGTTTTTTTTTTAATTTTTATTGCCCTTGTAGGCAGACGAGCATACGGCCCTGGTGGTGAGTGGTTACCGTCGCCCATGGACTTCAGCAATGCCAGGGGCAGAGGCAAGACGCTGCCTACTGCTGTGTGTGGTGGGTGACAGAGGGTCAATTCCTCTATTTATGGTACTCAATGTAGCAGCCTTCGATGCACAAGTTCACTGCGCAGGTGCTGCACCTCCACACCGTCGTACGACGCACTTTGGCTGCGTGACACATCTTACAGCGCTGCGATCGCTCATTTTTTACAGGCAAATGCATCTGCGATGGTGCGGCTGGTGCCACTGGTTCTATTGGCCGAGGAATTGCCCTAGGTCCACACACTTGCAGTAGCTCCTTCACCAACTGCAGCCGAAACTCACGATTTCCAATGACTTGAGTGCGGTTGTGGTTGAACAAAACAAAGGAATTATGTATTGACACATTGACCAATCGGCGGAAGAGTTTTTTGTACCAGATGATTTTTCTCACTTTCTCCATAGGGTAGGCTTGCAGCATTTGATCTTTATGGTTTAAGCCATCCATAGAGAGGTTGTAGTCGAGTACTACTTGGGGTTTGTATCTATAGTACCCATATTTTTCAATTCCGCCGATTTTTACTTGGTGGAATGTGGAGATCATTGCAACTACGTTTTTGTCCATCCACACTTCTACACTCAAGTCTTTGGTCGTGCTGAAAGCCACCTCTCCCGCTTTCATGTTTTTTTTTGCCTTTTCTCTTAAGCCTTCTGGAACAAACTCCCTGATGAGTCGGAGAGCGCCCATCGAATCTGTTTTGTGCTTCACTTTGAGGATCCGAGATAGAAGTGGCGCGTTATAAAAATTGTCCATAACGAGTGTATGGCCTCTATTAAATAAAGGTCTCATCAAAGTGAGCACAATCTTAGAAGTAGCACTCTCTGGCTCATCCCCTTCCTCATGCTCTTCAACCGGTTCTTGCACCCCCACCTGCGCAACATGAATGTGTCCCTTGCCCGAGTAAACCTCCATCCTCCACAAATAGCCGGTCCTCGACTCGTACAACTCGTAGCTTTTTATACCTACTCTCGCTTTTTTTGTGGCAATTTTTTGCGAAAATGTGAGTCGCCCCTTCCATAAAAGGAGTGACTCGTCAATTGCCACGTTTTGCTCAAGTATGTATAGGGAGCTAAATTTTTCATTTAGGTGCTCAATGACGGGCATAATTTTGTCGAGTCTGTTGGAAGGCACGGGCAAGGACGCGTTGTTTACAAAATGTAGACAACGTTTGATTATCAAAAACCGGTTGTAGGGCATGATGTCACCGAAATTCCCAATTCGGAGTTCATCTAATTTGGGATACCAATATTCTCGCTCCACATTGTTTGTTACCAGCGACTGCAACATGATAATAGCGAAAAACTTTTTTATGTCGTCATCGGTAACGTCCTGCCACCGTTTCAGCCTGGAGTTGGGCTTCTCATTACGCCTTAACATTTCACCACCATACCGATTGGTCTCGCGGACTATGTGGGCGATAATATCGGCATCCCAAATTTTCAGAAAGACTCCCAAGGGAGTTAGTTCCGCGCATTTAAAAGTTGGGCCAGTAGACGGAACAGTAAAAACTTCCCTGACTCCCTCGAAATTCTCCGCATCGCATCGCCAATCGAAGCTGAGCAAGTCTTGATCGGGTCCGGGATCTAAGACGGTCCGAAGGGCTAAGTCGGCTTCAGCATCAATACTATTTATTGCCTCAACTAGCGACGGGGCCGCTAAGCTCTCACTGTCCACTGGATATTCGTCGACTTTCCTTGGCTTCAAGGTAATATCGACAGGATCTTCTTCAAGTTCAACCTCGCTGCCTTCGCCAGGCTCTTTGAAGTCGCGCTTGATATGTACTTCGACATCTGGGGTAAGTAGGTGAAGAAGTTTTAATCAAATCATCTTATAGACGCGACATATTCAATGCAAACCATAGTCTTACTTACCAAACTCGTAAGCGCTCCTCCCAAAGCCGGATGCCGTTGTTGAAGTAGTAGGAGCTGAAAAATTCATAAATTTTAGTGAAATTAATCAATGTCCAAAAACTTTTAATATGATTAAAATAATTTAAAGTATTGCGTAAGCCAGAGCAAAAAACTTATTTCTGCTATAGTAGGAACTGTTAATCTTACCCATGACAGGTTCTTCAGCGGTTCGTGCAGGCGTGCCAGCAGACTGCACCGCCTGGGCAAGCGGTGGCTGTGGGATCATGAAGTCGGGAGTTGTGCCCTCAATAACATAATCGTCCTCCTCTTCCTCCTTCGTGATTTCTGGATTATAAAAACAAGGATATATAATACATAAAAAACAATGTTTTTGAAAATATATAGATAGAGATGCGAACGTTGTAACTCTATAGTAGGAACTGTTAATCTTACCCATGATAGGTTCTTGAGCGGTTTGTGCAGGCGTGTCAGCAGACTGCACCGTCTGGGCAAGCAGTCGCAGCGGGATCATGAAGTCGGGAGTTGTGCCCTCCATAACATCATCGTCCTCCTCCTCCTCCTTCGTGATTTCTGGATTATAAAAACGAGGATATATAATACATAAAAAACAATGTTTTTGAAAATATATAGATAGAGATGCGAACGTTGTAACTCTATAATAAGTAGGAACTGTTAATCTTACCCATGACAGGTTCTTGAGCGGTCCGTGCAGGCATGTCAGCAGACTGCACCGCCTGGGTAAGCGGTGGCTGAGGAATCATGAAGTCGGGAGTTGTGCCCTCAATAACATAATCGTCCTCCTCTTCCTCCTTCGTGATTTCTGGATTATAAAAACGAGGATATATAATACATAAAAAACAATGTTTTTGAAAATATATAGATAGAGATGCGAACGTTGTAACTCTATAGTAGGAACTGTTAATTGTACCCATGACAGGTTCTTGAGCGGTCCGTGCAGGCGTGCCAGCAGACTGCACCGCCTGGGCAAGCAGTCGCAGCGGGATCATGAAGTCGGGAGTTGTGCCCTCCATAACATCATCGTCCTCCTCCTCCTCCTTTTTGATATCTGGAGTATAAAAACGAGGATATATAATACATAAAAAACAATCTTTTTGAAAATATATAGAGTAATATAGACAGAGATGCGAACGTTGTAACTCACCCACACAATTATCGTGTGAACGTTGTAGCTCCCACGGCTGAGGTACATGTTGGGGAGGTACAGTCGGTACCCCCGGTAAAAGTGGGCATGAGCCCCAGACTTGCGTGTCTTCTTCCCTGTCTTTTCCTTTTCCCTTTACTTTTCTGTAAATAAATAATGTAATGCTGACCGGATAAGAACATGTTTGACACTAACAAGCTAGCGACATGTAAAACTTTGAATTTACTTACTTTGGCTCTGGAGCATCAGACATCCTAAAGTTGTCTACTTGTCTTTTTTGCATGAGCTCCGCAAGGTGTTTTTTTTAAACAGAGACAACTTGACCAGATTTTTAGGGTCCAAAGCCCTCGTCACTTTGAGAGTATTTAGTTGCTCCAGCAAGGAATTTGGACTGAAAACAGAAATCCAATGAATGAATTCTGTTTGAACAATTTAATATAATAAAGGGTAATTATGTTGAATCTTACCGCGATTGTTCTACGGACGGGCCTGGATTAGGCTCCACAGCGTTTCCACTCGCAGAACTAAAAATTAAAATGAAATTTAAAATTAAAGATTAGTAGAAAAGCTTACCTCTTCCTCTTGGCATTTTTACAGCACTTGCTACAAAATCAAAATCAATTTTTTTCAAATCAAAAATTACACTCAAACGCAGTTTTCACTGCCAAATGTTATACATTTAAAAACGCGTACAAAAAAAATTCGGTTCGAAAATCAGATCTCTCATAGTGCCCCAGCCTTAAACAGCACCAACGATTCAAATTTGAAATTCAAAATTCTTAAAACTTTTTTAGTAGAATTATTTTGTCCGTGCAGTTTGGGTCATAAAAAATCGGAGCGGTGAAGCGAGTATTTCGCTCTCTCTTCCACTCACGAGCCTTATGGACAGGCATAGTGATGCGCATTATTGTTGTCGATAAGCGTTATCGATAGTGTATTTAGTTTTGTCATTTTGTGGGTTTGTGATAAAAATGAGAGAAAGAATCACTAATCGAACACTTACACCACATATCGCCGCAGCAAGTTAACGAGAATGGCAGAAATTAACACTTTGTATCTTTTCGGGATTTATTCTTATTTCAGTGAAAAATTTTAACATATTGTTGATAACAACAAGTGCAAATATTATTTTGAATAAATTCTGCCGTTTTCATACAAAAAGACGGAGTAGCCATTGTTGTTTGTTGTTGTTATAGTCCTAGGGTACCCCGCTGGTACATAGGGCCCTCACAAGTTGTCTCCACTTTACTCTGTCTTGCGCTTGCTCCTTGACATCACTCCAGGTCACGTTGGCAGTCCTCATCTCACTCTCTACGGTGCGTCGCCAAGTGTGTACAGGGCGACCAGGTCTTCTCCTGCCAAGCGGTTGCCACTCAAACGCGATTGATGCTGCGTTGACTCCGCTGCGCCGTAGAGTGTGTCCTATCCAACGCCATTTCCGATGAGCAATGTCTTGCGCGATGGGATTTTGGTCGCATTTAGTCCAAAGGTCTTTATTAGAGATAGTGACTGGCCAGAATATGCGGAGTATCGACCTCAAGCACTTATTTACAAATACCTGCAGTCGGTTCGTGAGTGTCTTGGTCACTCTCCAGGTCTCACATCCGAACAGGAGAACACTCTTGACAATGGAGTCGAACAGGGTCAGCTTGATCCGACGAGTCATGACGCTTGACTCCCAGATTGGTTTCAACTGCGCGAAAGCACCCCTGGCTTTCCTAATTCGTATCTCTATATCTTCGTCCGAACCACCCTGATTTGATATGGAGCTCCCCAGATATGTAAACTTCTGTGCTGACTTCAACACACAGTCTTGGAGCTTTAGGGGAGTAGTGTTTTTTGACATTACTCGCATGTCGACAGTTTTGTTGGTGTTGATACGCAAGCCTCTTTTCTCCGCAGATATACGGAGGTCTTCAAGTTTTGCTTGCATTAGATCCAAAGTTGGCGTCATCAATACTATGTCATCTGCATAGTCAAGGTCAAGGTCTTCCAAGATATTTTCTCTCCATTTAAGTACTAAGTAGGAGTAGCCATTGTGTCACTAAAAAAATTTATAAGAGAACGAATGCATAAAAACACATTACTCTTCGACATAATGTACTATAATTTGCTGGTAAGTACAGATGACTCTTAACATAACATGTCTCACCACCCTTCGTATACCACCCCGCCGCCGTGTACCTGCCTTCAATAACTCATTTGTTTTTATCGATAATGGCGTTGAGCCCGCGCAACATGCTCACCGCCCTAGCCGGGCTATGTTTTATGACCCAAACTGCACGGAAAAAACAATTCTACTATAGTTGACACCACAGAAATAATATCAAGATAGAACGGCGAAGTGGGCGTGGCACCCGTGCCAAAGTCATGCACTATATTGCATGATTTTCTAAACACGCTCTCATTACGCAACGTGAGTCCCGCTCCTGCGCTCGCAACGTATAAAGATAGACAAATCGATACAAATATGCCTTATTGTGCTGTGGCAAACTGCAAAAACAAAAGTGGCGAAGCGAATATGAAGAAAGGAGATATTTCATATCATCACTAAGTAACGAAATTCAGTAAAAAGTCTTCTTTTTGAGAAACTAAATACTGGTTCTACTTTTACTATGTTCGTTAAATACGATCTATAATGCGGAATTTAAGTCGAATTTTGAAGTCGTCGTGGCCTAAAGGATAAGACGTCCGGTGCATTCGTATCGAGCGATGCAACGGTGTTCAAATCCCGCAGGCGGGTACCAATTTTTCTAATGAAATACGTACTTACCAAATGTTTACGATTGGCTTCCACGGTGAAGGAATAACATCATGCAATAAAAATCAAACCCGCAAAATTATAATTTGCGTAATTACTGGTGGTAGGACCTCTTGTGAGTCCGCACGGGTAGGTACCACCGCCCCCCGCCTATTTCTGCCGTGAAGAGGTAATGCGTTTCGGTTTGAAGGGTGGGGTAGCCGTTGTAACTATACTGAGACCTTAGAACTATATCTCAAGGTGTGTGGCGCATTTACGTTGTAGATGTCTATGGGCTCCAGTAACCACTTAACACCAGGTGGGCTGTGAGCTCGTCCACACATCTAAGCAATAAAAAAAATAAAAAATTTACATTACGAAATTAGTGTCATGCATGTTGAACTCAGTTTCACGAAAGTAGTTTCGATTAATGCGAAAGTAATTTCGTAAAAAAATTAGTGTCGCGAAATCTACAGTATCGCAGTAACTAAAGAAGTGCTTATGTACCTAAAAACTTAAAAAAAGGCTATCAAGAAAATAGACGTTGGTAGATTCGAGGATGGTTAACAAGAAGGCATTTAGGTGCAATGAAATTAGTCTCTGATTACCAGATGAAGATCCTAAGAGCTATAAAAACTATTTTCGAATGAGTGAAGATAATTTTGATTTTTTACTGTAGATGTTTCGGGTCCCAGAGACACTCTTGTCGTTGATATTCATTAATGAATGTTATATTTTTATGTGTACTCCATCCATTTCCAAGGCTTGAAGCGCGCGCGAACTAAAAATACACACGTCCACACAGCGCAGGCCCTTTCGCGACATTAGTTTCACGACGAGTCTACGCTATGAAATTAGTAGCATGACACTAATTTCACCAAAAAATCGCGCAGGGCACGAAACTTATTTGCATTCATGAAATTAATGCATGCATTACGAAAATACTAAATTACACGTGATATCAATCGTAGTTTAAACTATGGAGTTCGTAATCTACGGAAAAAGTTAATCGATTTAACCTGTGTCGTAATATCAATTCGAAAATGTGGAGAGATCAACTAAGTTTCGATCAGTGCTTTTTTCAAGGCAATAGTATCATCAGTTTCGTTCACTACTCATTCATTCTTTTAATCATTTACGTGACAGTGACGTTAAAAAAGAATTATTCCAATTTTATACATAGGTACATACTGATCGGGGTTTTTTTAATTTTGTTGTTATAATATATTTAATAATAATATGCAATAAAATGAATGAAAATAAGAAAAGAGTTGCGAATTTTACGACTGCCAAAACGGAACTTTTAACGAAGTTAGTAAAAATATATTCGAATGTGTTAGAAAATAAAACAACAAACGTTGTAAACAATCATTTAAAAGAAGAAACATGGAAAAAGCTCGCAGAAGCTTACAATAGCTCTTCTGGAATGTGCCTAAGAGACGCGAAAACTCTACGGGCTAAATACGAAAATTTAAAAAAGATAAAAAAAATATAATATAATATAATATAGTAACCATAAAAGAAGCCTCTATTGCACTGGAGGTGGCCCTGGACCATCGCAGGATTTCAATCTAACTCAGGAAGAGAAAATAATAATGGAGCTAGCTGGGCCAAGTGTGGAAGGATTGTCTCCACGATTTGATTGTGATAAGGTACATTTCTACATATTAAAAGTAATAATATGAATACCTACTTCAATATTTTGAGTATTCTAAAGACTTTACATTTTGAATCCTTATCTGATTTTAGACAAACTGCATAAATTATATACTGGGCTTAATATAGATTAATCAACTATAACTATGAAAAACTAAATGTAACTAGGCCAAAGTAGTACAAAGTATTTTCTCAATCAATGTTTATTATATATCACGTTTTTTTAGATACCAGAACATAAAGAAACAATTAAAAAACTTCCAGTGAGTAGTGAAGTAGAAGATAATCCTGGAAAGGAAAATAGTCTACTGACTGATGACTGCAGTGTGAACATGGTTGGTTTAATAATTATTTGTTATCTATTTAACTTCTAATAAAAAAAAAAACTTAGAATAAATTAAATACTAAAAATAAACTACAAATTAAAATTAATGTAGATAATCTGGTGCCAGGCTACATGCAAGTACATTCCCTATTTGTTATTTTGTATAATAATTATTTTCTATGAATTAATATACTAATATCCCATAAATATCTCACTGCTGGCCTTGAGCTTCCCATTCATGAGAATGGACAGTATACCCATAACCTGTCCCAAGTCAAAATTATAATGACATTTGCTTTATTTTAGGTGGACAAATTTAAGTTACACATCCAAGACACACCTCCAGTTTCTTTTTTTTAAGAGATTTTATGACCTGGTAACTAAGACCTTTAAGTCATGTCTTATTTTACTTCAAATTCTTAATTTTATGAAAAATGATAATATGGAGTGAAATGAAATGAAGATGATTAATTTGAGACATTAATCAACTGGGATGAAATTTAATGAAATGAAATGATATGAGATGAAATATAATCGCAGTAAAATGGTGGTCATTTACTGAGATTTTTTCAGTGGACTTTTTGGAGGAACCCGAGAAGTTACGTCCAGCAGCTTTGTTTCATTTTCCCACATTTGTGCACTTTCACAGATATTAAACGGTTAATAAACCACCATTATTACACATTTAAACCTGAAGAAACACTAAATAGACAAAATAAAACAAATCACACAACTTCACTCCTCGCGNGACTTGTAAATGTTAGAAACATTGTTGAAGAAAAAGGAATTAAATAAATAAAAAATAAACACTATGTAAAAGTTGTTTTATTTTTAAAACTATTACAATAATTAAACTATTTTAGTTTTTATAATGCAAGATCTATTTATTTGATGTAACATACTAAAATAACTATTTATTAACAATTGTTTCACTGGTGGTAGGACCTCTTGTGAGTCCGCACGGGTAGGTACCACCACCCCGCCTATTTCTGTCGTGAAGCAGTAATGCGTTTCGGTTTGAAGGGTGGGGTAGCCGTTGTAACTATACTGAGACCTTAGAACTTATATCTCAAGGTGGGTGGCGCATTTACATTGTAGATGTCTATGGGCTCCAGTAACCACTTAACACCAGGTGGGCTGTGAGCTCGTCCACACACCTAAGCTATAAAAAAAAAAAAAAAAATTGTGTTTTTAAATGATTGTTGTTAAGGGATAACAACAATCATTTAAAACGGAAATAGGGAATTTCCGTTATCAACATTTATTGGGTGGCTAGACAAATCTATTGAATTTTCTATTTCTATGTTCAAACTTGGAATTCCATCTCTGTTATTTATGTATATATTATGCAAAATGTACAGGCAACAATAATGTCTTGTACTAACTCTAGATTTACTTTCATACCAATTGATAACACAGGAAAGCGTCTTTTCCATATTCCAAAGCAACTTTCTATACAATTTCTAGTGCGAATATGAGACTCCACTGGATTCTGAAGTGGTGTTAATAAATAGTTTTTCAGTTCAAATCCAGCATCACCAAGTAGAATATTTTGTCCCATTTGTCCTGATTCGAAAACAGCACACAAATGACTGTTACTAAAAATAGTACTGTCATGACTAGCACCAGGCCACCTAGCATGCAACATCCAAAAATTTTAGGTTGGACATTTAATGAAAAGTATCCATTCCTATTTCTATTATGCTCTGAATTTTGCCCTCCTGGGGATTGTAAACGAATATGTGTACAGTATAGAGCACCATATAGACAAGGAAATCTAGCAATAGAATAATAAAGATAGATTGGCTCTGCCGGTTGGCAGCGGCTTGGCTTTGCCCCTGTCATTGCTGAAATCCATGGGCGACGGTAACCACTCACCATCAGGTGGGCCGTATGCTCGTCTGCCTACAAGGGCAATAAAAAAAAGTTTGATTTTGTGGTTGTTCAATTGGCGAAAGATGAAGTTTAAAATGGTTAAATCTGTTGGCTGCAATAGCTTTTGTTACTCTTTTAATTGTTTTTCCTGCTGTAGTTTGATGAACTAAACTGAAATCTCCAGCTGTTATTTGCGTACTTCCAGTTGCACAGAATCTTAGTGTAAGCAGAAGTTGGTTCATTGGGGATAATGCATTGTTCCTGAAATAATAAAAATCATTGATATAATAAAATTGTCTCTATGAGTTTATTATGACAAGCAATTAAAAAACATGCAATGAAATATAAAAATATTCAACAAAAATAGCCTGTGTTTACCTACTGTACTTCTACACAAGTTATATAATTTTTTTGGTAATTTATCTTTTCATTTTGAAAGCAATTTATTAAGTATTCGATTTTGATGTAATTAAAATAATATTTACCGTGAATCAGGATGACGAATTTGGTTTCCAATTTCACATAAAATAGCTTGTGCTGATGTTTTGGAAACACGAAAACGCCGTACGAATTTTATAACGTCCCACTCATACCATTGATTGTTTCTTGTACGAATAACGTACTATAATATATATAAAAACCATTTAAATCATCGATATCTAAATCTGAATCACTATTGTAATATTCCATGTTACTGGTTAATATCAAAAACACCCAAATACAAAATCTTTTAACGTTATTGACAATGACATATTTACATCTCAAATATATTAAGTGTATAATCTATGTTTACATCTAATCCATGAAGGAAGGTTTAAACGCCACTCTGGGAAGGTTTAAACATGGTTTAAACTTATTGATAGTTTAAACGTGTTGGTTCGATGATCTGTCATTGATATTGCAAAAGAAACGAAAAGGACAGATTAAACTGTGTTCTATAATTGTATTCTGTTCGACTTTTGAATTTCGATTTCTATTTTGTTTTACTGTTAAGAAATCATATTTAAATACGAATATATAATTAATAAATAATATTAATCTATAATTTAAACTACGATGATATTACGGCCCTAAAATATTAAGTGTATAATCCATGGCCCTAAATGAAATTGACGTGAGGCTGTGGGCGTGGCTTCTTAAAAAATGACACGTGCGAAATGCAAGCAAACAAGTTTTAATAACCGTTCTATCTTGATTTATTTCTGTGGTTGACACATTTTGCTCATGTTTTTTACTATTCCGGCTGATGATTAGTTGATCTAACATACTAATCGCATTTAGTATGATAAAACAGGCAAAAAATAACAAAAAATGAGAGTAAAATTATGGCGTCAGCGAACAAAGCAAACGCCAAAATGTACCGCCAAAATGAATGTATCAGGTTTAGACAAGGCTAAATTTTGTTTCTCATGCTGAAACCTTTATTTCTATGTATTAGTAGAGATAACTTACCTTATAAATAACAAAACACCACGTAAATACACTCACCAAAAGTATTAAAATTATTGGAATATCACAATACACACGTTGCCACGCACTCCCGATTCGAGACACACTAAACAATTTCAAGTTTCAACAATGGTTTCCTTTTTTTTTGTCGTGGAAAGGAATAACGTTTTTGCGTAGTTTGGTAGATAATTTAACAGAGAAGCAAGATAGTTAAATACAAATAGACCTTAGACAAACAGAGACAGGCAAGTTTCAATAAAATAAGGGGCAGGGGAGAAGAGGGCCCATGTCAACTGGTAGTTGACAGGGACATAATAGTCCGAGAGCTGGTACCAATTTTTGGGTAGGTATTTGAGGCAAGCTGAAAACTTGTCACGTACCTCTCCTATTATATTCCAACACGGAATTGCAGACCTGGCTGGTGAGTAGCGGGGCTAAATCAACCCCTACATTTTTAAAAATATTATTTTTTTTCCCCAAAAATATATTTGAGGCAATACGCAATTTATATATGTTGCAGTGTAATACTTAATAAATACGAAAAAAAAATAAGCCAGACAATTTAATTGGGGTTGTAACATTACCTGACGGGTGCAAAAAATTTTTGCAAAAAATTGTAAAAAATGTTTTTGAGGCAGCTTGAAATTTTAATGGAGTGTTATTTATAGCTAAAAAATAAGATTCCCAAAAAAACAGATCAGTCAAGAGCGATTTGACAAGTCTATTGTGTTTTAAATTTGTGGATGTTCGAGCAATATTAAACAAAATGTGAGAAAGATATAAATAGTAGTAAACGTGTAGGTAATTATGAAAACGTATCGCCAATTACCACAAATCCAGCGTCCCGTGGCCACGCGTGGGTTCATTTGCCCGACCCAAACCTCGTCGATCATCCTTCACCTTAGGAAATGAGATAGCAGACTCATATAAATAAATAAACGATTGTCGTATCTTTCAAATTAGAACGTACAAACGCTCCACAATAGAACAAGAAAGAATAGTGTTCTTCTTCTTCTTAGTCGAATACTTCATTGCTGAAGGTCGTGTCCTTGAAAGCCCTTCGTGGCTCTTTGTACCCTCAGCTTCCATTTGCTTCGGTTTTCGGCTTCTCTCAGGGCGTTGGTAACAGAGAGTCCAGTGAGCGCAGTTATCTGATCCGACCAACGGTTTGGTGGCCGGCCGGCTGGTCTTTTCCCTTCTATCAGTGTTCTAATAGTGTTAACAGCCCGATAATTAATTTTGTAATGCTTATTTTTTTATATTATATATCAAATGGGCCTTCTGGAACATTTTTATTTACTTAATTTTAATCTGTGTTGGGATTTGAGTGTCCTTATGATCACACTGTAACAGAGAGTCCGGTCACCGTCTTCGTCGAGCTGTTCGTCGCAAGCGGAAATTAACTCATAGACACAGCCCACTGAGTTTCTTGCAGGATCATCTCAGTGGGTCGCGTTTCCGATCCGGTGCTAGATTCTGCGAAGAACTGCTCTTGCTAGGGCCAGTGTTAGCAACACACCCGCTTTGAGCCCCGGGAGCTCACCTACACGCCAGGGTGAAGCTGAAATAGACTTTCAAGGCTATCAGCATAACTAGAAAAAAAAAGTAGGAGAGATGTTATTTAAAAAAAGGGTGCGTGTACTTATGTACGCGCGTAAGAAGTTATACTTTATTTTTATTAAAATTATTTCTTTTTTTTATTTAAATTTCAATCAATTTGAAAAAAATCGATTAAACAACATCCTCAAACACGTATATTGGACATCCCTTTTCTTGACATCGTATAAATTCGGTAATTCTCGGTACGGTTCGGAAAGTTCACCTGCGGCTATATTCAGACTCGCCAAGTTACGTCGGTCGTATTGTAATGAGCGATTTAGTGGGCAATTTCATACTGTTAATTTTGTGACACGGTGCGCGCGCATCGTAAAATTTCACTCTCATCAATATTTCATAACGCGCCTAAAGAAGTATAACTTCAAAAAAAAGTAGGAGAGATGTTATTAAAAAAATACACCTTTCAAATTTTTATTTATTTATTGCTTAGATGGGTGGACGAGCTCACAGCCCACCTGGTGTTAAGTGGTAACTGGAGCCCATAGACATCTACAACGTAAATGCGCCACCCACATGTTTCAAATGTTTGCCCCTTTTGCTGTTTTTTACACCATCTCAAATAGAATAATAACACTTTAGTACAATCGGAAAGTGAGTATTGTTTTATTTACCGCGCGGTACATCGCTGTGAATATCACTTGTATACTTCAGTGGAATGCGCATTGCAACAGCTGTTGTTCCGCATTGAGTTATTTATTGGAGTGATATTACGAAAACGGTTTTTTCTTGCTTTATTTAAATCGTTTGTTGGAATTGTTCGTGCAAACACTTCTATTTGTTGTGATGTAACTAGTGATTGATAAATTAATCTGGTAGTTGGAATATTTGTTTTTTTTTTTATTGCTTAGATGGATGGACTATCTCACAGCCCACCTGGTGTTAAAAGGTTACTGGAGCCCATAGACATCTATAACGTAAATGCGCCACCCACCTTGAGATATAAGTTCTAAGATCTCAGTATAGTTACAACGGCTGCCCTACCCTTCGAACCGAAACGCATTACTGCTTCACGGCAGAAATAGGCAGGGGGGTGGTGCCTACCCGTGCGGACTCAGAAGAGGTCCTACCACCAGTCAAGAATTTAGTGAAGTTAGTGAAGATTAGTGAAGAAAAACACATACATACACATATACAAACCTCCAATGTCCTTGGAAAAAAAATTACCAATTTTGGTATTGCGAATTTCTTGAATTCCGGACAAGGCAACTTGTTACTGCGAAACCATTCGAGAAAAAAATAATATAAAACACAAACTTACCTGAGCCGGTGCAGCGGTGTCGGTATGTGGCGCTTACGAACGTCATAGTGCAGTTAAGGACGTGGTCGCATTAAAAAGCGGAGCGATAAGCGTGCTAAATAAATATCTCTGACACTCTTGACAGATTGATGATTTGGCGCGTCTCGCAATGTCTCGACTCTGTCAGTCTTGAAATCCCACAGCAAGGTACAAGTTTTTGTAATCTATATATTAATACGTGAAGCAAAAACCTTGTATCCTTTTTTACGAAAATTGCGCGGACGGAGGAGTATTAAATTTTCCACACTTATAGAGAATATAGAGAAGAAGTGCACAATGCTAATATTTTTAACACCAGGTGGGCTTTGAGCTCGTCCACCCATCTAAGCAATAAAAAAAAAAAACATCATGAGATATGAGTACCGAGTCTTATTTGTTTTGTGTCACGGATATCCTACCGTCATAATAGGAATTTAATGGTCGATTCGTGGCTGAAAATGATTGTAACTTCTGTTTATAATTACTGACCTTCTGCATACGGGATCGGGTCACGCGTTAGTCTATATCGTGCAATTTCCTTGGAACTTGACGAATGTTTAATATGAATTGTATTATCTATCTATATATATATATAAATGAATTACTGTTCGTTAGTCTCGCTAAAACTCGAGAATGGCTGGACCGATTTGGCTAATTTTGGTCTTTAATTATTTGTGGAACTTCAGGGAAGGTTTAAAAGGTAGATAAATATGAAAATGCTCGGAATGAAATAAAAATAACAATTTTGTTTTTCCTTTGATGTCGGACGGATTCCTTTTGTTTGTTTTAAGCTAATTTTATACAAAAGTTTGACTTTTATTTATCAATTGAGGCACTACGAAGTCTGCCGGGTCACCTAGTTTATAATATTTCTTCGCAAACTTTTACAAACCCTTTTATTTTCACTTTTAAGCGGTCTAAAATTAGGAGAAAAATCGTCAAAATAAGTGAACATTTATATATTTTTGATTAAACACGGATTGTTGACATAATGAAAACAATTTTTGCTTAGTCGATTCAAATCTGTAGCCTCAGCAGTTTAGGCTCTGCGTTGATGACTCGGTCTACTAGGTCAGGTATAAAGCATACATATATATTAAACACAAAATACATTAAAAATAAATCAGATTTCTAAGCATAATTTCCGCTCTTCGCTATAATATAATATAAACACGGCTTCGCTCACATCCCAGAATATCCTACTTTAAATTTTCTATGTACTATACCACTAGGCAAGCAGTAAATTCTGTTATTTTTAGAGAAACGAGAAAGTTTAATGACTTACACTTATATGAACAAAGGTTTCTCGGTAACGACTGTATTTATTTTATATAATTTTTATTTTGTGTTTAATGTAGATAGATTTATTCGTTTAAAACTAAAAGTACTCTAACGGATCAAACCGTAACTTTTTATATCGATCTCATCTCATCATCAATCTCCTGCTCTTTTCCCAATCACCTGGGGTCGGCGCAACTTGCTTTCTCCTTCGATACTCCTCTATCATATACCATTTCTTCGTTCACTCCCTTCTTACACATATCGTCTTTCACGCAATCCATCCATTTCTTCTTTGGTCTATCTCTTCCTCGATCTCATCTCGTGTAATAACATAAATAATTATGAGCCAGTTGGAGTAAGTACTAAGATCCTCTTTAATTTCCGACCTGCAGTAGTGAGGCGTTTCGGTGTGAAAGAATAGCACTTAACCACGTCAGACGTCACGTCAGCAGATATACAAGCAGCTCGTCCATCGATCTTTTTTTATTTTTTTTATTCCTTAGATGAGTGGACGAGCTCACAGCCCACCTGGTGTTAAGTGGTTACTGGAGCCCATAAACATCTACAACGTAAATGCGCCACCCACCTTGAGGTATAAGTTCTAAGGTCTCAATTATAGTTACAACGGCTGCCCCACCCTTCAAACCGAAACCTGTACGCATTACTGCTTCACGGCAGAAATAGGCAGGGATCTTCAACAATGATAATAATAACAAGGTTTTAGATTCGGTCACGTGGCTTACAGTGTAATTTATTTATTAAAAAAATATATTAACTTTTAAAGTGCCACCATCATTTTTCGTAAATAATGTAGGTTTTAGCCCGTTGACAGTTACACTTTCTACATTTGTCATGTTTTAGCTGCCGGCATAGGAAGCCCCGATAAGCTGTGCAACCTCGATTTCAGACCTACTTCCTACAAATATAGAGTTCATTTCGAACCAACGTCTCGAGTACAGTTACCATTGCTTCCGTTCGAACGTGATGATATGGGTAAGGACGTGACTTATACCGAGTTCATTGTTCTATAGACTGACCGTGCCTCGAATATCTTATGAAAAGACTATGCCGTGATGCCTCACGGTAGATATGAAAGGAAATGTTTGTGGGCCTTGAAATATTTATACGATTGCTTTGCCTAAAGTCCTATCGTGTGCAATACTCCGTTTTTCTAACTTTAAAAGCGGACAAGTTTACAAGCACATCTAACATATTCATTTTTTTTAAGGGATTTTATGACCTGGTAACTGAGACCTTTAAGTCAAATCTTATTTTAATTTATATTCATATTTTTAAGAAAAATGATATTATGGAGTGAAATGAAATGAAGATGATTAATTTGAGACATCAATCAACTGGGATGAAATGAAATGAGATGATATGGGATGTAATATAATCTCAGTAAAATGGTGGTTATTTACTAAGATTTTTTCAGTGGACTTTTTGGAGGATCCCGAGAAGATACGCCAAAAAGTCCTAACATAGACCAAAACCGAACCACTTAGGATTTTTTTTTAATCTTTATAATGTTGAACCTTTTTTTATTGTGGGAATAGCGACGAGTGCAGATTAGGATATAAGAATTAATGACAAGGTTTCGTCAGGAAAGCCTACTAATATAATTTCACGTAATATTCACGTAAACCTCTACTATTACTGTGTGCTTAGTGCGAGTTTTTTAACGTTCTCGATAGCGTAAAAGTTAACTCAAATTTGTATGCGTTTCGATTTGAAGGATGGGGCAGCCATTGTAACTATACTGAGACCTTAGAACTTATATCTCAAGGTGGGTGGCGTATTTACGTTTTAGATGTCTATGGACTTCAATAACCACTCATCTAAGCAATCAAAAAAAGTTCTTGGTCGATTTCTACCTTAATCCGGATACTGTTCGGAACTTGTTCACACGCAAGCCTATCTTGTAGATGTCGCTAGTGCTTTCTATGTTTTGTCTGGTTCTTCTAGTTGATTCACTTTGAGAAGGCGGTACGACATGAGAACCCACTTGTCGTGGCCGCTGGAAACTACATACCCGATCCTGTAGACCGAATGATAAACAGTCGACGTCGCCCAAAACACGTCACTACGGATCCTCCTGATCCATTAACGGTGCTTTTAGGTATCGCAAGCACTGGTCACCTTCCTCGTCGAACCCGTCGCTTGCGATGAAGGGCTCGACGAGTGAATTAACCCACAGACACAGACCAATGAGTTTCTCGCCGGATCTTCTCAGTGGATCGCGTTTCCGATCTGGTAGATTCTATGACGCACTGCTCTTGCTAGGGCCAGTGTTAGCACCACTCCGGTTTGACCCCCGTGAACTCACCTACACGTTACGGTGTACCGGAAATAGCCTCTCAAGGCTATCAGCATAGGTAGGAAAAAAAAAGTTGATATCAACTACCGCTCTTATTTGGCATCCCTTACAATTTTTTTCTTTTTAGTCGCATACTTCATTGCTGAAGATGTTATCCTTGATTGGTCTTCGTGGCTCTTTGCACAATATTCTTACATTTTGTTCGCCTTTCGGCTTCCCTCAGGGCGATTATTACAAATTATGATATAGTAATAATCGAATAATAACAAAGATGATTTCTAGTGAATCGTTCCTTACGATCGGCTCATTGTACACGATCATTGTACGTAGCACGTAATTGAGTAGTTATTCAACACAATGCTCTGCGATCTTCCGCGTTTTGTGTGATTATTCATCAAAAGAAATCAAGTTACTGGTAATTTTACTAATATGGATAATTATTATTTAGATAGACAAAACGTTTCACTTCGACTTTGACTTGTTTGGGGAATAAAAATTATAGGTAATGGTTATAATATTTGTTTACATAGTTGTGAAAGTAATTATCCATAGTAATATTCTTCGAAATTTGTTTTTCTTCCATTATCGCTAAACCCTTTGTGGGGTTTGTTCATCTTTACAATTTACCCGGATAGCGTTCTTATTTTTTTATATTTATTTGCCTCTAATTTTATTTATTGTACTAGCTATTTAATCTGTCCAGGATAATAGTCTACACACCAAAGCCAAGAAGATATGGTGCCAAAACAAACGTTTTTAAATCACTGAATTTCTTTAAACTCTGTTTTTTAAACTAGTAAACTAAGTTCAAGCTATTGTCTGCCACGCCTGACTGATTCATTCGATGGTAATGATGATGACCATAAGGAAAACAAAGCAAGGGCGGGGTTGCTTGTTGCATTGCTGTATAATGTTGACCGTGACACTATAGGAACATAAATACATTACATATAAGTAAATTACTTTAGCTGTGTGCTATTAAAAAACTAAGTTAATTATTTCTGTGGATTATATTCTCAATAGAACAGTAGACCATAGACAAAATTTATAGAAAGAGTGTTCCTGGTAGGTAACTGTGTGTGTGTCTTGTAACAGTCAATAGAATAAATATAGCGAATCTGATAGTTTAATATTGTTGGCTTTGTCGATAGACGAGTCATTGATGTCGTCTTGGCCTAAAGGATAAGACGTCTGGGGCATTCGTGTTGATCAATGCAACGGTGTTCGAATCTTAGGCGGGTACCAATTTTTCTAATGAAATACGTACTCAATAAATGTTCACGTTTGACTTCCAGGGTGAAGGAATAACATCTATATATATAAAAATGAATTGCTGTTCGTTAGTTCGTTATGAAACGGCTGGACCGATTTGGCTAAGTTTGGTCTTGAATTATTGTGGAAGTCCAGAGAAGGTTTAAAAGGTCGATAAATATGAAAATGCTCGGAATTAAATAAAAATAAGAATCCCTTTGATGTGTCCTCCATCGGACGGATTCCTTTTTTGTTTTAAGTTTATTTTATACAAAAGCTTAGGTCTTTTATTTATCGATTGAGGCACTACGAAGTCTGCTGAGTCAGCTAGTCGTGTAATAAAAATCAAATCCGCAAAATTATAATTTCCGTAAATACTGGTGGTAGGACCTCTTGTGAGTCCGCACGGGTAGGTACCACCGCCCTGCCTATTTCTGCCGTGAAGCAGTAATGCGTTTCGGTTTGAAGGGTGGGGCAGCCGTTGTAACTATACTTGAGACCTTAGAACTTGTAGATGTGTATGGGCTCCGGTAACCAATCAACACCAGGTGGGCCGTGAGCTCGTCCACCCATCTAAACAATAAAAAAAAAGTCAATTTTATATCACTCAAATATATCTTGGCCCCAGATTGGAAGCTTCTTAGACAATTTTTGATAATAATACGAACAATTGCAAACTGACCTAATCCACTTATCGTTTCTTTTATTCATTTACAATTAAACTGGGCATTATTTGTAATATAAATATTTCTGTACGTTATCACACAGTATATACGTCGTGTTACCAATATTGATTTGTTACACTTTCCTAAGGTGTCTTTAGAGCAATGAACCCGAGCATAACCAGCTGTGTTAATACCCAAAGATAGGACTTTTACAGTGTCTCAATTAAAACAATGAATAATCTATACTAATATATAAATCTACAGTGGTCTTTACGGATGTTCCGGTATAACTACTGAACCATACATCCGATTGACTTGAAACTTGGTATCCACGTAGAAAATACATGTACTTAATGGATAGGCTAATATTTATGTGAGTGTTGGACTCCCTAATAATAATGACAATAAATAATAATGTTAATTTTAAATGCCCAGCGAAGCGAGCGAGTACGGCTAGTAAGTTATATTAATATGACAAAGGACAATGCCCAAAAGTGGGTCAACTTTATGTCAAAACTATTTGTACTTGAAAAACAATGCCTTATTTTTTCACGTTGTTTAGTTTATGTATCAACATTTCTTTCAACCTGGCATTGTTTTCCAAAAAAATAAATTAATTATTTGATAACATCCCAAAACTATCCATGCCATAGTTTTTAAATTCGCCAATAGGCAAAGGGCTTAGCCTATACAGCCTTATAGCAAACCTATATGCTGTCAAACGAAAGAGTTGTTTGTGACTTGAACAAGAAAAAAAAAAAAATAGCTAATGCTTATAATTCACAAGCTTCTTAGTTTATTTTTGTTCAATTCAATATTTATATATTGTAATAATAATTGTTACTTAAAACCATGAATTATTTAATATTTTTAGATATTAATGATTCCATTAGTAAAAATATCAATGGCCTACCATTACTCTATTCTTATTATATACCATATACGATCAGAGAGTTTTGGCAGCAACCCGAGTGAAGCGTCACTTGAATTTTTATTTTAATGTTTTTTTAATAGTTTATTGTGTAATTTGTATTATTTGTATTTGTAATATTGTGTATAAAAGGTCTGCGTAAACTCATGCTCATTCAATGTGGTATTCGTCGAGTTGACGTCAAAACCCCCAAAAAGCAATAAAAAGAGATACACCGGCTTTTTATTGGCATAAAAAATATATAACTTCGACAGACTAGGCTGTATAGGCTACGCTCTTTGCCTGCTTATTGGTGAATTTAAAAACAATANAGCCTGCCGGGTCGGGACGCGATACACCGTCGACCGGTCGCTCTATTCACTCCACGGCAGCGCGCTAGAGTGCTAGTAGCGCGCCGCGCGGCCTCACCCCCTCAGGTCGCCCCTTGACCTTCACCGGGGGGAGGCCGCTACCTACAGGGGCCGGGACGTACGGGCGTATTCCCGCCTCCGGCCCCCGGCTCGACGGCGACGGATCGGTGCGGAAAGGGAAGAGCTCTCCCTCTCTCGCTCCACCGCCTCCTTTTGCGAGATGGTGGACTCGCAGAAGTCGAGCATCGCCTTTTTCCATAATTGTTTTTTAGTAATAATCGAATTAAAAAAAGATGTTTTCTAGTGAATCGTTCCCTACGATCGACTCATTGTACACGATCATTATACGTTGCACGTAATTGAGTAGTTATTCAACACAATGCTCTGCGATCTTCCGCGTTTTGTGTGATTATTCATCAAAAGAAATCAAGTTACTAGTAATTTTACTAATAAGGCTAGTTATTATTTAGATATACAAAACGTTTCACTTCGACTTTGACTTGTTTGGGAGATAAAAATTATAGGTAATGGTTATAATATTTGTTTACATAGTTGTGAAAGTAATTATCCATAGTAATATTGTTCGAAATCTGTTTTTCTTCCACTATCGCTAAACCATTTGTGGGGTTTGTCATCTTTACAATTTTCCCGGATAGCGTTCTTATTTTCTTATATTTGCCTCTAATATTATAATATATCCTATCTTCAATATTTTAAAGGCCTGCTTTTCAGTTTTCTTATTGTACTATCCATTTAATCTGTCAGGGATAATAGTCTACCCACCGAAGTCAAGAAGGTATGGTTCCAAAACAAACGTTTGTCGCCGTGCAACTATTATTTTTTTTATTATTTTTTATTGCTTAGATGGGTGGACGAGAGGACGATGGGTGGATTTTGGATGGGTGTTAAGTGGTTACTGGAGCCCATGGACATCTACAACGTAAATGCGCCACCCACCTTGAGATATAAGTTCTAAGATCTCAGTATAGTTACAACGGCTGCCCCGCCCTTCAAACCGAAACGCATTACTGCTTCACAGCAGAAATAGGCAGGGCGGAGGTACCTACCCGCGCGGACTCACAAGAGGTCCTACCACCAGTAATAATGGCGGGAATGTCCTAAATTAATTAATTTCTTTAAACTCTGTTTTGTAAACTAGTAAACTAAGCTCGAGCTATTGTCTGCCACGCCTGACTGATTCATTCGATGGTAATGATGATGACCATAAGGAAAACAAAGCAAGGGCGGGGTTGCTTGTTGCATTGCTGTATAGTGTTGACCGTGACACTCTAGGAACATAAATACATTACATATAAGTGAATTACTTTAGCTGTGTGCTATTAAAAAACTAAGTTAATTATTTCTGTGGATTATATTCTCAATAGAACAGTAGAACATAGACATTATAGAAAGAGTGTTCCTGGTAGGTAACTAACTGTGTGTCTTATAACCGTCATTACAATTAATATGGCGAATCTGATAGTTTTATATTTTTGGCTGTGTAGACAGACGAGTCGTTAAAGTCGTCGTGGCCTAAAGGATAATAAGACGTCTGGTACATTCGTGTTCAGCGATGCACCGGTGTTAGAATCTTAGGCGGGTACCAATTTTTCTAATGAAATACGTACTCAACAAAACACGTTTGACTTCCACGGTGAAGGAATAACATCGTGTAATAAAAATCAAACCCGCAAAATTACAATTTGCGTAATTACTGGTGGTAGGACCTCTTGTGAGTCCGCACGGGTAGATACCACCGCCCCGCCTATTTCTACCGTGAAGCAGTAATGCGTTTCGGTTTGAAGGGTGGGGCAGCCGTTGTAACTATACTTGAGACCTTAGAACTTATATCACAAGGTGGGTGGCGCATTTACGTCGTAGATGTCTATGGGCTCCAGTAACCACTTAGCACCGGGTGGGCCGTGAGCTCGTCCACCCATCTATGCAATAAAAAAGAAAGACAATTTTATATCACACAAATATATGTTGGCCCCAGATTGGAAGCTTCTTAGACAACGTTTGATAATAATAATATGAACAATTGCAAACTGACCTAATCCACTTATCGTTTCTTTAATTCATTTACAATGAAACTGGGCATTATTTGTAATATAAATATTTCTCTACATTATCACACAGTACCTCGTGTTACCAATATTGATTTGTTACACTTTCCTAAGGTGTCTTTAGAGCAATGAACCCGAGCATAACCAGCTGTGTTAATACCCAAATATAGGATTTTTATAGTGTCTCAATTAAAACAATGAATAATCTATACTAATATATAAATCTACAGTGGTCTTTACGGATGTTCCGTTATAACTACTGAACCATGCATCCGATTGACATGAAACTTGGTATCCACGTAGAAAATACATACATGTACTTAATGGATAGGCTAATATTTATGTGAGTTTTGGACTCCCTAATAATAATGACAATAAATAATAATGTTAATTTTAAATGCCCAGCGAAACGGGCGAGTACGGCTAGTAAGTTATAATAATATCCCAAATTTACTAAAATAGGAATCTTATACTTCTGCTAAAACAAAATCGGCTTAATAGGAATGGTATTTGTAAAAAAATATACACAATCGATTGATTAAATATTCTACGCTTGTTTAATCGATCTATGGATGGATGAAATGATGTCATTCCTTTTAACCATTCGAAGAAAAATGCACGGTGTTTCAAGACAAAGATTCGTTGTCAACGTGGTACATATGCGAGTGGATTCATCATTCGCTTTTGTAAATATATCTACAGAAAATCCATTATTTAATTTAATAGCTACTTATTTAAGTAGAGTGGGCTTGACGAGCTCATGGCCAGCTTGGTGTTAAGTGGGTAACGCAGCCCATAGACAAGCGACATGAATATCGCCATCCTCCTTCTGCATTCTCCTGTTTATCGTCGATTTCATCTATGGTTTTAATTTGTATTTTTTTTAAACTAAAGTTCGATATTCAATTTTCCTCTGTCGGTGCGTGTGTTCGTTCGCTCATGGAATATTGAGGAATTACTAAACTGATCTTGAATATACTTTTTCGCGCTTATAGCTAATTGTTTGTCTAGAAAATTCGATATTTTATATTGTTAATTTATGAGATTGGAGACTTGTTGCATTTCATTTTATTTTAATTCTGATTTTAATGCAATCAAAAGTAATTAATTCAAGACGAAGTACTGAGGGTACATTATAAATTATATATCTATTCCATATAATATTTATTCCAAAGTATAACATATTGGGCCACGGGTCCACTAGTTTCAAATAGATTTAATTCCACGAGTAATCTTAAAGAGCTCTGAGCATATGCAAGGCAATTGAATGAATATATGAGTCGTCTATTATCAAAGGTGGCAATCTGTGCGTTTGGACAAAAAAAATTTATTGATATGTCAATACAGATTGATTTGAATTTAATCGTCTCCTTCAAAGAATACGGTTCAAAACCTGCATTAAATAAAGGTTAATAGTTAACCTGTTATTTATCTAAGATGTCGTTCCGAAGAGTTTTGTGACTGCCAATGGAATACAAAGTCAATAATTCGTTTTTCTGATTTACCAATCATTGTCCAAAAGACAGATTGCCGGCTTTGATAATAGTGGACTCATATAATTATAGGCTTAAAAACGGCTTAAGTTCTTCGGCATCATCTTTCGAATATTTTTTGTAAGAATCATCGTTTGACCTTCCATACTGACTGTGTGATTTTAAAACAATTACATTTACGTAGGAGTAACAACACGATCACGTACAGTGGGCCGGGTCTCTGTCCTTAGGTCTGGGTGACGACTAACCTTGGCCAGAGCGTACTACAGCAAAAAAGAATAGATTATGAACAGATAGATGGATTAAGATAATATTTTTTGGCGATTCAAGGCACTGTTTTTTTTGTATTGCTTAGCGGATGAGCTCACAGCCCACTTGGTGGTAAGTGGTTGCCGGAGCCCATAGACATCTACAACGTAAATGCCGCCGCCCGCCTTGAGATATAAGTTCTAAGGTCTCAGTATAGTTACAACGGCTGCCCCACTTTTCAAACCGAAACGCATTAATGCTTCACAACAACTAATGTGCTATAAAACCGAGATTTAGAACTCATTTCGTAAGGTGAGTGGTGACATACACGTTGTTGATGTCTATGGGCCTATGTTATCCGGTAACCACTTAAACAGGCCAAGAACGCGTCCACCCTTAACTAAATGTATTAAATATTGTTAGCAGTAAATAAATTTAAACCAAATCGAAAATGTAAGTATTTCAATATGTAACTGTATTACATATTAAAAAAAGTGCAATAAAACATTTAAAGTCCCAAAGTAAACTAAATTAGCATGATAACATTGATAACCAATAAATTTTGAAAGAGTCAATTTTATAGCCTTAGATTTTTTTTCACATTTCGAACGACCGTGATGAAATTGAGATAATGTTTCAGACAAAAATTGTAACTCCAAACTTGTCTCACGGGGTACAATTAAAAAACGGATCATTGCATTTTATCTTTATTACTTTGCTCAACATTGAGTATGTATTAAATAACAGAACATTGCAAAATCAGGGGCACAGACTAAATGGTTCCCATGATCTCAATGTTTCGAGATGCCAGCTCTGATTAAAGCTTCGATTCAATTGTTTTTTGCTCAGTTATTTGTGGATTAGTAGCTTAGCTGTTGTATAACATGGCAATATGGCGAGTTATAAGTTTAATTGCTTTAAAATTTTCGTAATGTCATCTGTCCTAAATGGCATCTAGAATGTTGCGTGAACTCTCATAGAAATATTTTTATTTGCATTTTATGTGATTCTGAAATATCATACAATATTTTAAGCATTTGACCGTAGTAAAAAACGAGCCTAATGAGTACATAAACATCACTGATCTATACAAATAAATAAGATTAAAGTGTCTGTTTGTAATCTTAAATTAACCGTTTTTTATTACATGCATATGAATGTACATATACGGTACATATACGGTACATATACCAAAAAAACATTTTTTACAATTTATGTCGATCTGTTTGTCTGTTAGTTCTACCTAATCTCTGGAACGGCTGGACCGATTTTGTCGGGACTGTAATCAGGAGTAACTTAGGCTACTTATATTTTAGAAAAATTCTAAAAGTATTGTGGCGGGTCGCCGTCATACAACGCAAGATAATTGACAGATGCCTGAATCTCGCTTACGACATTTTCAAGGTAAAGCGCATATATACAAGTTCCGAACAACAACATTCGGACCCGAATAGTAAACCGTCGACGTCGTCCAAAGCACGCCATCACGGATCCTCCTGATCCATTAACGGTGCTTTTAGGCAATACAAGCACCGGTCACCGTCCTCGTCGAACCCGTCGCTTGCGACGAAGGGCTCGACGAGCGAATTAACCCACAGACACAGCCCACTGAGTTTCTCGCCGGATCTTCTCAGTGGGTCGCGTTTCCGACCCGGTGGTAGATTCTGCGAAGCACTGCTCTTGCTAGGGTCAGTGTTAGCAATTCTCCGGTTTGAGCCCCGTGAGCTCACCTACACAAGCTAGGGTAAGCTGAAATAGCCTCTCAAGGCTATNGAGCGAATTAACCCACAGACACAGCCCACTGAGTTTCTCGCCGGATCTTCTCAGTGGGTCGCGTTTCCGACCCGGTGGTAGATTCTGCGAAGCACTGCTCTTGCTAGGGTCAGTGTTAGCAATTCTCCGGTTTGAGCCCCGTGAGCTCACCTACACAAGCTAGGGTAAGCTGAAATAGCCTCTCAAGGCTATCAGCATAGGTAGGATAAAAAAAAACCATTCGGACCGTCGGTCTACCGAGCATTATCACCCGCTCGGTGGAAGATCTTCCCTTTGTCGTAAGCCCCAAAGTATTATAAAAAAATATTATAATGTTTTGTTGAATTCCACGCGGACCCACTCACGGGCGCACCTGGTCATAAATAAGAAAGACATTTGTTCTTCTTTTATGTAAGAGTGATATTTGATATTTTTCTCAGTACTGAGCCGCGGTATGGCTGTGTACTTTTATGTGAAGTTCACTCCTTATAAGGATAAAATGTGTTAGTGTTTGGACCAAAAGGTTAACATATTTTAATTAGAGAACGAAAACAATAATTACGTCACACAAGAATACATCGAAAACACAGTAGTTACGGATAAAAAACTTCCGTTCCCATAAGAAAGATGGGTCGGCTAGCAAGCATTGAATTAAAACAGCAGAAAGGCTATTGTCCTGTTAGAGCTATTGTCCTCATGAATATCAATTATTATAGAAACTTCACATCGTTCTACAAGCGGAGAACCACAACGGGGTATTAGTGCGCCACCTTTGAAACAGTAAAGGACTACTAAACTATAGCGATGTTTGCATTGTGGCAAAAAATAGGCAGTGCAGTTATCCGCGCGGGTAGGTACCACCACCCTGCCTATATCTGCCGTGAAGCAGTAATGCGTTTCGGTTTGAAGGGTGGGACAGCCGTTGTAATATACTTATGACCTTAGGATTTATATCTCAAGGTGGGTGGCGCATTTACGTTGTATATGTCTATGGGCTCCAGTAACCACTCAACACCAGGTGGGCCGTGAGCTCGTCTATCCATCTAAGCAATAAAAAAAGCATGCGGGCTTTATCATTAGTAATTACGTAATAACCTTATTCATGAACATGTATTAGCTGGCTATTTGTTTAAAAAAAATTGGTACTCGCTTACAGATATTGAAGTCTATGTACATCACTCGATACGGGTGTACACAGGTCGCCTTGACCTTGATTGCTTGATTGATTGATTTGGGGGTTGATTGCTTCCCGCTTCCGTAGGTTTAACCCGCGATTCCCTACAAGTAACCCCTGGGTGGTGCAAAACGGGAGCCGAATACATAATCGGTGGTAGGACTTGTCCGACTGGCTGGCGACCACCCTCCAACTAGAGTCCGCCGCCAAATAGCCTAGCTGTGTTCCGGCGTGTGGGTTGGAGAGCCAGTGTTATTCCTNCAGTAATTACGCAAATTATAATTTTGCGGGTTTCATTTTTATTACACGATGTTATTCCTTCACCGTGGAAATCAATCGTGAACATTTGTTGAGTACGTATTTCATTAGAAAAATTGGTACCCGCCTGCGGGATTCGAACACCGATGCATCGCTCAACACGAATGCACCGGACGTCTTATCCGTTAGGCCACGACGACTTCAAGTCTATGTACATCACTCGATACGGGTGTACACAGGTCGCCTTGTTATTGAGACTACGACGAATTAAACATCTTATAGTAATACGGTCTGTTGAGATCAGTATTCCGCCCCAAGTTATAGTTTCCACTGACCAGAGATAATATAATATAAATACGTGCCGGATTGCTCGGAAGTTTTTGCAGGACGAAAAATCAGACGAAACTAAAACTGAAAATGAACTCCATTTGGCGTAGGCCCGTGGTTTTTCAGTATTTATCCAAATTAAAAAAAAAATCGAAATAAAAACTTCGTACAGGAAAATAATAATAATAAAAAATGTGTGTGTGTGTGTGTGTGCAAGTCACACACGGTAGAAGTGAAACTAATAAATGAGATATAGATATACTGACTATCTCACTACACAGTAGCATATAAGGACAATGTTTAGTAGACGATAGTGGGGATGCTACGAAGAGTCGCACAAAGAGGAGACCGAGAACGTCTAATGTGTTCTATCTCATTCTCTCGCCGGCTGAATCCTATACATTTATGTGTTTGTGTCTCTATGGACTTATTTTTTCGTTTCATCGACTTTGAAATCACAACGATTCTAAAGAAGTTTCACTTCAATAATGCATAAGCCATATCGCTGACAAAGAACTTCATTCTAGCTCTTAATAACACGCGAATACAAGTCAATTAAGTTTTTAATTTTGTATTTTTTTTTGTAATTACAGATCGCTGTCGTATGAGTGTCACGGAAAATCATCTCTACAGTCGCAGAGATGTAGGTTTCGACAAGTGCATTCTGGTTCGAAATAACGTGGGCATTAATAAATCAAAACGACACCAAGTTATAGTCCAGAACGAAACAGAAAAGAGGTCACTCTAAGGTCAATCAGATGAGTTATGGATTTACTTTGATGAAGCTGTCGGAAATTTTGAAAAAATGTCGACGAGTAACGATATGAGCGATGTTGACTCACCGAAGCTGAGAATGAAGCCTGCAGTTAGCAGGATATTCTGCTGCAGTGTCACAGCTGCGTCAGGATTTGTCGCGGCCTATGCGCTGGTGAGTATTGCTTACCCATAAATGTTAAGTTTAAATAGGTTTCGCAGGTGATGACTTTCTTCAATTGGAATGTGGAATGGCAAAGATAATTTAGTGTCTTCTTCGTTTACACTTTGTCATTTACACTCTTGGCTGAGTGTTCGTGGTTATCATTTCGGATGGAGGTGCCCTTCATAAGACGTCGCTATTTCTCGCGTACCACGGACTTTCTTGTGCACTCGTTGATCTTGTACTTGCCTTGTCTTGCATCTACTGCATCCATACAGCCCCTGTATCCGAACGTAAATATTTTTTATTGATTTTATTGCTTAGATAGGTGGACGAGCTCACAGCCCACCTGGTGTTAAGTGGTTACTGAAGCCCATAAACATCTACAACGTAAATGCGCCACCCACTATGAGATATAAGTTCTAAGGTCTCAAGTATAGTTACAACGGCTGCCCCACCCTTCAAACCGAAACGCATTACTGCTTCACGACAGAAATAGGCAGGGTGGTGGTACCTACCCGCGCGGACTCACAAGTGGTCTTACCACCAGTAGTAGGTGTATCAGTGTATGTTGTACATATTATATTACCTAATATCCTCAACTTTCTTCATTGACCCCAAAAAAATTTGTAAATGAAAATTCAATTTGATCAATCTGTTTCGGGCCAGACAAATTAAATGACACATTGTTATTCAAAAACAGTAAAGACGAAGCAGCTATCTTTAATCTAAGCATTCTAGTCACGTTCTTAACCACACTCGGAAGTATAATAGCAATTTTATGGAGATCTTTTTCTCGTTGTATTTATCGCAAATAAGCTCATGGAATGGAACTGTTAAGGGTCTAGTAAAACTGGTATTTGTTTGTCGAGTTTATCTTGTAAGATGATGAAACTGGGCGCAGCAAAAGTGAGAGTGCACACGCGACTGAGCTAAAAAGCTGACGACTTTTAAACTTTTAGAAGCTTGCAAATGGTTCCTGATAATATTAATAATGATAATCGAATTTTAAAAATTCTGCCCACGAAAGCTTGATGAACTAAACACTCTGAGAGAACAGAACTAATAAGTGTATGTATAATATGCACGGATAATATGTAATGGGTTTACGATTACTCACGACTTACATTAGGACTTTAACAATCTAGAGGAGTAGACGAGATAACGGCTCTTCCAGTATTAAACGGTTCCCGGGGTCCATACCAAATTGTAATTTGCGTAATCACTGGTGGTAGGACCTCTTGTGAGTCCGCACGGGTAGGTACCACCACCCCGCCTATTTCCGCCGTGAAGCAGTAATGCGTTTCGGTTCGAAGGGTGGGGTAGCCGTTGTAACTATACTGAGACCTTAGAACTTATATCTCGAGGTGAGTGGCGCATTTACGTTGTAGATGTCTATGGGCTCTAGTAACCACTTAACACCAGGTGGGCTGTGAGCTCGTCCATCCATATAAGCAATAAAAAAATAAAAATAAAAATACCAATCAGGTACTGAAATTTTATATCTTTAGACAAGTTTTCAAAGTATTATTGCATTAGAATAATTGTTATTCTTTGTATTTGATAAAATATTTTGATCTTTCTGAAGCTTTAAGATGGTATTATGAACCGCATCAGTGAAGCGGGTTGTGAAGGTTGAATTTATTAGATTCTACCACTTTAACTTTTACGAATCCTTATACCGAGTCGGAGGTACGACACGATAAGCGTCATCGACAAGTAAAACCTTAAATAATTGAACTATAATATAGTTATATAATTAATAGTTATATGACCGTGTACCAGATATGTAACAAATGTTTGGAGGTTATTCGCCAGTCCTAAAAAAAAATGTGTGCGTGTACTAGTGTACACACGTAAGAAGTGAAACTTATTTATGGCCTTATTTTTCGAAAAATGATCTACATGCAACTTTCTAGAAATTGGTTAAATAAAGTTAAATTAGATAAAGTTTAAACAAAAGGATTTTATTATCATAGACATGAATACAAAAAAGTTAAATTAGATAAAGTTTAAACAAAAGGATTTTATTATCATAGACATGAATACAAAAAAGTTAAATTAGATAAAGTTTAAACAAAAGGATTTTATTATCATAGACATGAATACAAAACAGATGGCGCGTAACGGAAAAATGTGACGCGTAACCGAAAAATGTGACGGTAAATTTTTTTCCAACGCCGATAAGGAAGTTTCACTTCAAAAACAACATAGAACACACTACTTTATACAGTACCAATATTGAAAAAAACTTGGTTATATTTATCTAAAACTTTAAATATAAATCGGCTATAATGCATTTTTCTCTAATTGAAGCTGGTTAAATTTTTTTAGACATCACACAGACATCACACGCTAAGTCCCTAACATTAATTTATTTTAGAATTCAAAGTCAACAGACTAAATATAAATCCGATAAGTTTTGAAGCGTGTTGTAAAATAATAAAGTAACTATAAAATACTTATATCGAGCTACAGTCATGTATGTTTCGAGTTTAAGAATGTTGTAACGATTTATGGTAATTTCACAACAGATAGTAACCTGCCTTGAATTTGTTATATATCTTGCATTAAATTGCTGCAACTACACTGTACCAGATCGGTACGCGCACCAATTTATCTTGGGGCTCGTTATTTCGATCTAAATTTAATACAGGCTAGTCTTAGGGGTCACTAGTGACCTCAAAGAGATTCCTCCTCCTTGCGTCGATAATCCTGAATGCTGAGGGTCGTGGCCTCTTCAAACAACTTTCTCCTGTATTATCCTGCGCCATTTCTGCGTATCCTCGGCTGTGTGGATAGTAACGTGGACCGAAGTATTGAGAGTGGAGCGTATCTGGTTAGACCAGCTTATTGGAATTCTTCCGCATACCTTGCCTGTTACCAGCAGCTTTTTCAAATTATCGCCTCTCTTTCTGGCTTACGTGGTAGGACGAGCTCACGGCCCATCTGGTGTTAAGTTGGTACCGGAGCCCATAGACATCTACAGCGTAACTACCGCCACCTACCTTGAGATATAAGTTCTAAGGTCTCAGTATAGTTACAACGGCTGCCCCACCCTTCAAACCGAAATGCATTACTGCTTTACGGTAGAAAGAGGCTGGTGGTACCTACCCGTGCGGACTCACAAGAGGTCCTACCACCAGTAATTACGCAAATTATAATTTTGCGGGTTTTATTTTTATTACACGATATTATCCCTTCACTGTGGTAATCGTGAACAATGTTAAGTACGTATTTCATTAGAAAAATTGGTACTTGCCTGCGGGATTTGAACACCGGTGCATCGCTACGTACGAATGCACCGGACGTCTTATCCTTTAGGCCACGACGACTTTTCGATTTTTTTTCATAATTATAATATTGGAATCCATCATTGTTTCCAGGTGGCGTACGCGATCGCGTTGATCTACGAAATAGTGTGGGTCGTTGAATCACAGAGCGGACTACCTATTCCATCGGTACTGCTCATGGTATGCTACATCATCGTCATAGCCGCCACCGTAACATTAGTTCATGGGCTTATATCGGTTAGTATCTATATATTAATACGTGAAGCAAAAACTTTGTACCCCTTTTTACGCAAATTGCGCGGACGGAAAATTTCTCACAATTATAGAGAATATAGAGGAGGAGTGCATGATGCTAATTTGTTTTTAAATTATGCATAAAAATACATTAAAACAATTAAAAAAAAACATTACACACACTACCATGTATTTGATACACACACACACATTTAAACTCTTTATTTATTGTCAAACTTTTGTTATTGCTTAGATTCTGGTCAAATTGAGAATAGGTTAATATTGTTTATCTTTAATATTATTTGTCTTTAGTGTAGTCTTGGCGAAATCTGTGAATAAAGAAGTATAATAAATAGTCTTTGACAATAGAACCTTAATAATGTTCAAACTTATAATTTCAATTAATTATTATCGAATTTCGACTACTGCGGGACCACTAGTTTCACTTAATTCCTTATATCTTTTTATAGAAAATTAAAATGTGTACGTATAAAGCACAAACTTTATAACAGATTTTAACACTTTGGATTTTAAAACTCGTTAATACAGTCTCCGAGTATATAAGAAACTAATAGGTGTACTGCCATTTTATAACACAAATGGGCTAGAAGTCGATAAGTTATACAGAAACTTGTAAGTTAATGTCAGCTTGCGCACTGGTATAACTACAGTGCCAAAACGGTCACGGGGGAACGGTAAGCAGCGTCAATGGGTGAATCGAAGAAACATGGAAAAACTGAATAGCCCTAACAATAATTTTAAGAAATATTGCGTATTTAATGAGTTTCGAACATTAAGACCGTCCGTATGTCGAGCAAAGAGACTCGCTCGGTCATGCTTAAAGGATTTTAGTTGCGAGAGAGTTTTTTTATTGCTTAGATGGGTGGACGAGCTCTCAGCCCACCCGGTGTTCAGTGGTTACTGGACCCCATAGACATCTACAACATAAATGCGCCACCCACCTTGAGATATAAGTTCTAAGGTCTCAGTATTGCTACAACGGCTGCCCCACTCTTCAAACCGAAACGCATTACTGCTTCACGGTAGAAATAGGCAGGTTGGTGGTACCTACCCGCGCGGACTCATAAGAGGTGCTACCACTAGTAAATACAAGTACCAGTAAGTGGACAAAATACTTTTCAAGATACTTAACAGTTTTAGTTCTACTATGTATAAATAGCTAATTCTAAATACTAGTAAAAATATTTACAATTTTTTTTCAGAAAAACAACAAATATCTTCTAGCATGGTTGATAGCGGTCATCTTAGTGCTGATACCGGAGTGTGCTCTAGTCTTCTATATGTCTATTAGTCATTGGGTAAGTTGCAAATCACATTGTTTTTCATGAATGGAAAAAACAGTTCTAGGCAGCAGTTGAGTAGTTAAGGAAGCCTATGTAAAGCACTTTCTAGGTGACACCGTATAAGTGCTATTCCACTTCAAATCGGGCATGAAAGTGCTACTTTTCCGTGCGGACTCTACATTCTGGGCTCTTTCCCACAATAACACACACAAAGACAGAACCTACTGAGTTTCTCGCCGGATCTTCTCAGTAGGTCGCGAATTCGTTGGTAGATTTTGCGAAGCGCTGCTCTTGCTAAGGCCAATTTTCGAAAAGTCTCTCAAGTTGAGCCCGTCAGTTCACCTACCAGCCAGAGCGTAGCTGGAATAACCCCTTAGACTACCAGCAAATAGGTAGGGCGAAAAGGGCTCTTCGTAATTACTAGCATAGATTGTCAATTCGTTACAATCGTCTTTCTTATTTTCAATGAAATTGAATAATGCCTTCCAGTTTGAATAGTAGGTATAATTCTTACTTGCTATTGTTTCAAGTAATACTTCCCTCATATCCTAATACGCGGGAGGCGGCTCACAACTAGAAAATACCTCGATTTTACCTGAATATAAGATTCAAGAAATATCTTTTAATGTAAATGCTTGTAATTCAAGGGTCTGCAAGGAGTTTATGGAGGCGCGGAGTTGGCATGCTACGTGGCACGGCTACCGGCTATCGTCTGCGGAGTTGTGCTGGTACAGTCGGCCTATGCGCTGAGAGAAGCCAGGTAAATATTGTAAAACGTTCCATGGCTTAGACTTTTGTGATAAATAGAATATTTCGCGGTATATTCATGGAACATATACTCCGCGAATAAAGAGCTTTTACTGTATTACAAATATTCAATACTAGCTGACCCGGCAGACTTCGTAGTGCCTCAATCAAGAAATAAAAGACCAAAACTTTTGTATAAAATAAACTTAAAACAAACAATACCGTCCGACAGGGGACACATCAAAGGAAAACGAAAATTGCTATTTTTAGTTTTAATTCCGAGCATTTTAATATTTATAACTTTTAAACCTTCTCTGGACTTCCACAAATAATTCAAGACCAAAATTAACCAAATCGGTCCAACTGTTGTCGAGTTTTAGCGAGACTAACGAACAGCAATTCATTTTTATATATATAGATTACGGACATTTAAATATGTTACTACAGCAGACAGGTACCGATGGCGTCTGTTAATTCTCCAGAATACGTCATTTCGGGTTAGAGGTCCCGCCTCTAAGCTACAAAGAAACGATGCCAAACTTTATTATTCCGTATGTGTTACAGGAAAGCGGGCTACGGGAACGGTGCGGCAGTTAGCGGGAGTGAGTTCGACGCCAGCCACTACATCCCCGATGCTCCGTCCGCCTTTACAAACGATGGATTTTTATCAGACAACGGTACAATAGAATGCGTAACTTTTTCTTTCTAAAGTCTAAGAAAACTATAGTGGCTGTATGTTTAAGATTCCTTTTGTTTTTAAACTATTAAAAAAAAAAACAAGTAGGTTCTCATTTTTTTAGTTGTATTGTCTTTTCCAAGTGATCCGCTTTAGATGAATGTTTATTGAAGGCTGGCGCTTCTCTAGTGGACCTATTTAAATTACTTTTATAGTTGTCCTTAGTAATGGTTATATAATTTCGATTACATCGAGAAAGCGACCTCATGTCTCAAGGTGGGGGGCGGCATTAACGTTGTTGGCTTCAGCATTATTTTTAAATACGTGTATGAATTTCATAATCATGACAGTCTTTGAGTGGATGTAACGTGTTTAACATTATTAGCAACGTGCACTGCGTAGAACTTAATACACTGGTTGATGTA
Organism: Bombyx mandarina; assembly: GCF_003987935.1. The sequence goes on along the minus strand of NW_021011679.1, from coordinate 4,407 downwards.
TGATGGCAATTTTGGTGTGATGGGAGGGTGAGTTTATGTTTTTATTGCTTAGATGGGTAGACGAGCTCACAGCCCATCTGGTTTTAAGTGGTTACTGGAGCCCATAGTCTATGACGTAAATGCGCCACCCACCTTGAGATATAAGTTCTAAGGTCTCAGTGTAGTTACAACGGCCAAACCGAAACGCATTACTGCTTCACGGCCGAAATAGGCAGGGTGGTGGTACCTACCCGTGTGGACTCACAAAAGGTGCTTCAACCAGTATAAAAACGTTTGCTAACTGTTCTTGTATAGACTACGCGTCCGGCTTTGCTAATAAAAATCCATGATCATCAGGTAAATCAGGGTCGATGCCAGATCTGAGACGGCACCTCGCGAGCCGTCAGTCCGCACGTAGCGCGTACGGCCCCCCTCCTCCCGCCTACGGCCCCCCGCCTCCCGCCTACTGGCGCCACCTCGCGGGCGCCGCCAGTCTGCGCGGGTACCCCAAGCCGTACGTCCCACAGCACGGCACCTGGGTCGGGCCCCGGACCAGCCCCTACGACAACCCCTACAAACGCCGCCATTCCATCGTCGGCGCGTTTACCACAGACGAATACCCCTCAAAGAATTACGAATACGAGGACAGAGCGGACTGTAAAAGCGAAATGGCGTATCCTTATTATCGACCTTACGCCTACGACCCAAGGTTGTATCCGGAATACGGATTTTACCCAGATTATAAGAGAGAAGAGGCTTCGTACGGTGTTAATTTGCTTCGGCATGATCCTTATCACTTCAGTGGCTCTAGGGAGAGAGTCTTCTACAACATGAGGAACAGTCACACGTCAGTTGGCAATGAATCCGATGATTTGACCAAATATAAAGATGTTGCCTTGTAGAATAAAACAAGCTTTGGTTTTTCGTTACAATTTGTGAATGATACTAATGTTTATTAGGTCTATTTGTCAAATAAATTGTAAGACAGAAATAAATTGTTCTATTCAGATTAATTATTAATTGTGAAATATTCCGTAACTATGTATTTTCAGATGTGTGTGACATTTGTATATTTTCTTTTTCTAGGTAGTTATTATTTTAGCCAGGCAATATTAAAACAGTATAATTAAACCTTCAATTATTTATTTAAGGATGTGTATAAATATGATCTGATGAGTTTATTTTAAATATTTGTAAAGAGATGTGGAATGCTGTGTTTTAGTTTTTAGGACATCGATTAAAATATCAAGTTTGGAATTTGATTATGATGTTATACTTTAATAAAAACAACACAATTTATTGAGTATTTATTAGGAGAAAATGTATCAGCTCTGACAGATGATGGGATCCTGGCTTAAAGGTTCAAAGTGGAAGCATGCAGACCCTCAGGTTTTGATTTATAATTGGAGAAAATATTCTCTAAAGAGCATAGGCTCATAATGATCAAAAATAAGACGGTGGGAGTGTCTGGGCTGTGGAAATGGTTTGTGAAATAATAGACGGTAGATAGAAAGAGATCTAACTCTGTCTCTCTTTCTTCTCTTTCTGACCAATTGTTGACTGACATTAGTCAGTCTTTTTCAGGACACAATCTAAGGTTGATAATTAATTCAACACGCAAAGAAATCGGTCGAAAGAGAAAAATAAAAATTCGGATTGAACATAATAAAATTTAAATATATTATGTACTAAGAGACTTAAAAGTAAGGAATTGATCTCTGCCATGTTTAAAAAATGACTATAAAAACCCAAGAAATATTTACTATGGGCTTCAGGATACTTGTCATGGTACAACCATCTTGAAGCGAATCGATTTTACGAGCATCTTTAATAAACAGAGATGATCGTATTATTTAAAAATGCCGCCTTGACGTTTTTAAATAATTTATAATCAAAAACTTTGGCTTTGCATTTGGAATTTTGATGTAGAATCGTGGCTAATGTTTTTTTATGATTCTAAACAGTAAATTATAGTATTTTAAAGCACAAAAGTAACAGGGAAGTACTTTATTAATGCTTGTTAGATACTTAACCTTTTTTCGGAGAAAAAAAAAACTCAGAAAGCGCACATTCTTTGATCTAGTTTTTATTGTATTGAATTTATTGCCGCCGAAGGCAAATGAGTTAGTAGACCAAAGTAGTCTCCATGCTGTCGCATATAATGCATGTTAGATAAACATTCACACACAACAGTTCAATCTCTAATCTAATATATAAAATATTTATAAACCACACACGGCAGCTTACGAATTTTTTTATGTATTATAATTTAAGTTAATTGAACTCTTTGTTAAACTTTTAAATAATAATATATAATGATTAGTTAAGTTACCTAGTAACCAAAGGTGCAAGTGTAAATACGTATGTATAAGTCTATGTAGCAAGTACTTATGAATTTTTACCTTTTAAAAGAGTCACTATTTTATATTATGTATATTCAATAAAAATGTCGTAATTAAAGATTTTATTATTATTTTTTATTTTATTCTTTTTTTTATTGTTTTTTTATTGCTTTGAGGGATGGGCGAGCTCACCTGGTGTTAAGTGGTTACTGGAGCCCATAGACATCTACAACGTAAATGCGCCATCCAACTTGAGATTCTGATATAAGTTTTAAGGTCTCAAAGTATAGTTACAACGGCTGCCACACCCTTCAAACCGAAACGCATTACTGCTTCACGGCAGAAATAGGCAGGGTGGTGGACCTACCCGCGCGGATTCACAAGAGGTGCTACCACCATTAATATTTATTCGCAACATATTCCAAATAGTATTCTCAACGAATCTCCAATAAGTTTTAACGTTAAAATGAATGTCCGACACAGAAAACTTAGCCTTAGCCTACTCAGTAAGCAATAGCAAAGACATTATGAAAATCAAGTTATTACTTTTTTATGAGACTTGTGGCATTTAAATTTGCCTTTTTTTTTAGATAACGTAAATAGCTGTTTTCTGTGTTTTCGATTGTCATCTTTTGACCCATTAGGAAAACTTATTGGCCCCGTGATATAATTTGAATAAATGTAAACAAAAATCAAATGCCACAGTGAGTTTTATTTAATTAATTATTGTTCTTCTTAAATAGTGCTTGAAAACTTGTATTAGCATTTTAGGGGCAGGAGAGCGGATACAAATGTGCTCCAGGTGAAACGCCACAACTTGTCTCCCGCCTACTTCAAATTAGTTCTGCCTTAGTTTTTAATAAATATGTACGTAAGCTTTCCTTTCACGATTATTGTTGATTACGTGATGTTAAATTATTGAAAGTCATATGCATAAACTATGTTGATAATTAAACATGGCGGAAGGTGTTATTTATTTTATTGTAAATAAAAAAAATAGCAAGAATATAGACTTAAATGAACATACAATTTGTGAAGCTTATACGTGGTCACCACGAGAGGTCCACACGAAGCTTTCAAATAAAAAAATATCATCAAAAGCGATTCAACAAGAAAATGTTAAAATGTAATTTATCATTACAAACGGGACGTTTATGAGGTGAACTTATTCAAAAGTGAACCTACCAAAAATGGGATATGGAATTCATCAAACAGCAACACCAATAGTGTTGCTATTTGATCTATATCTCTGCCTTTACAAGTAAGCAGGCCTTGTTATAAATGAGTCGTCTATTAACAAAGGTGGCAATCTGTGCATTTGGACAAAAAAATGTTATTGATATGTCAATACAGATTGATTTGAATATAATCGTCTCCTTCAAAGAATACGGTTCAAAACTTGTATTAAATAAAGGTTAATATTTAACCTGTTATTTATCTAGGATGTCGTTCAGAAGAGTTTTGTGACTGCCAATGGAATACAAAGTCAATAATTCGTTTTCCTGATTTACCAATAATTGTCCAAAAGTCACATTGCCGGCTTTGATAATAGTCGACTCAAATATAGTGCCAATTATTTGGTTAGGTTTTAATTTTTTATCTACTTGAGTATCTGATATTGCCAAGACAGATCTAAAGTAATAAATAAATACGACGAAGATCAGTGAACTTCTTAAACCTAAGTTTTGTGTTTTGAATACTTTTCAAATTATATGAATTTATAATGAGGCTATGCGTTTCATACAAAATGGTAAAAATAAAGGTTTAAAAGGGGTCTAGCACGAAGTAAGGATTTTTGCAATGTAAATAATTTAAAAAAATTAACTTGAAAAGCTTGAATTTTGTAGAATACCTACGACTGAAGGAGGTTCTTCAGCGTTTTGTTATTGATGTAAACTTCTTAGTTGAAATTATTAGCCATAAGTTGACGTCATTGTCAATCTATTTTATTCGTTATTTGTCAATGTACCTAATGTAATCAAAGCAAATTTTACTGTTAATTTTAGCTTATTAAAACCTTATATTCAGTAAAGGTTTTCTCTTATTACAATTTAATAAGCTAAATAAATAAAAAATGGATAGATAT